>APFE031630371.1:180839-266537 GCA_000404065.3 Pinus taeda | reverse complement strand
TTTTATCTGAGTATGGGAATGCCTACCTCAGCGATGATATGATCTCATATATATATTTTGCATTGAATTTTTTTACACATTCCAACCGGGCTCTCCGGAAGATGATCCTCGAAATGATAAAGCACTTCACTCTTCCTATATGATAAATGAAAAATCCTCATATACTACAGACTTCGCACTTTAGGGGGCAATCTGTTACACAAAAATATCATCACCTTGATTATTTGTAGTCAGGTGTAGGTCTATCACCACCTATACCAGCTTCCTAAGCAAGTCTTAAACCTCAACTCTTCAAAACAAGCTTTAGAAATGAGAGAAAGACATCAAAAAAGCAATGTAACTCTGGTTCCGCACTTTCTCTTACTTTTGCCTGCAGGCCCGCACCTTTTGTTCAAGCTATCTGCGTACTTATACGCTCTGTATATAAAGGGGAGGGTGCGTACCCCTGTGAAATTCAAAAGGCGCAATCTTTATCTTAAAAAACTCATCTTGGGTTAATTCTAGAGTTTTTTAGAAGCATTTGTTACGTGGATTGTTCGCTCCAAGTGGTTCATGCATCCCATAATAGGAGGAACTAATCCCTTGTTGGAAGGAGCTATCCCTTCGAAGGAGGATTCTATCCCTTTGAAGGAGGTGCTGGTAACTGATCTCCATTGCACTATAAATTGAGGCATTGGGTCAGTGGCCAGGGAGGTTAGAAGCTGAAATTTTGAGGGTAAATGCTAGTGAAATCAAAACTTCCTATTTGAGCTTAAGAGGAGGGATCACATACCTTTTTGGCTTCATTAGGGAGTGAGTGAAGCTTGTCAAAGTAGAGGAGACTTCTTGTTGGACCCCGGGAGGAGCTTGTACAACGTCAAGGAAAAGGTTGTAAGGTTCTTCTCTTTTGAATTAATACAATCAAGCTCATTTTTCTCAACAAGTATCTCATGTTATTTGTTTCATGGATCCCTTGACTTTCATGTTGAATATGTTTTATAATATTGGATATTCAGGTGTTATTTAATCGTTTGCCTTGTTTGTGCTTGCAGGTTTGCGACAAAGGAACTTACTTGGATGAAAGGAGCGAAGGCATCTCAAAACTTGCGTTGGACATGAGGTAGGCCTTAAACACATTTGTTTGCCATTATTTAAAAAGCGTATTTAGAGAAAGATAGTGTCTGGTTGGTTTGTTTGTCATTAGGTGTTCATTAGATTCTAGGAAGGTCTATCTTGTCCGCAAGATCGACTCATTTCGCGTGACAAGAGGAGAATCATGAGGAAGCTAGTAAGGGGAAGAGGACAAAGGCTACCAGTCAGAAAGTTGCTCCTATGAGTAAAACAAGGGTCTGTAAACCCATGTTGACCACTATTCCTCGGGTCGTTTTAAGTGATCCAACAGTATAGGTGCATAGATATCACATGGTGGAATATGCAGTTATCTGCAAATTTATGGGGATTTGGCCGACGGAGAAGGCCCTGCAAGCATGGATAAGGAAACACTGGAAACCAAAGGGGGAAATCAACTTTCACCTTGGGTCCAAGGTTTCTTCATAGTGGTGTTCATAAGCTTAGAGGATAAAGACAGAGTGTTCGAGGGAGGACCCTAATTTTAAGCTTCTGTGGGCCTTTACATGCGACCATGGGTGATGAACTTTGTCGCGGAACAAGAAACATTCACATCGGTACCGGTATGGATAAGACTCTACTCCCTTCCTTTAGATTATTGGCTGCTGGAGTCTCTAAAGGCTATCAGCAACAAGCCAGGGAATTTTATAAAGATCACTAATGGTACTTTAAGAGGCAAATATACCTCCTTCACCCAGATATGTGTGGAAATGGACTTATTTGGGGCACTTTTGGAAGAAGTCATTTTCAAGGTGTATGAAGAGGAATGGTTGCATGCGTTGGACTATGAACATGTCCCATTTAGGTGTCATAAGTTCCATGAACACAGGCACCTATACAGGGATTGCCCATTGAACAAGCTAGAGAGAAAGACAAAAGACACTACAGGCAAATATCCCCAGGGTTTTACTAAGGTGGGAAGTAAAGGGAACGGAGGCAAGAGGTACCAAAAGAAAATTAATGAAGATAGACAACCAAGCCACAATAGTTTCAAGATATTAGAAGAAGAAGTTGGAAACAACTAGACAAACCAGGAATCAAAGAATATTCCCACCGAGAAGGAAAGGGATGCCACTATGGAGGATATAGAAAAGGAAAACAAATGAAAGGATGATATGCCGAGCATGATGGAGCTCAATAGGGACCATGATATGACCCCAAGTGGGGCTGGAATGAAATACCATGAACTGCAGGAGATTCTAGAGAGGGATAATTTAGATCTAGAAATTTTTCTAGACTAGGGAATCACTAAAGGGGTAGACTCTTTGCCAGAAGAGGATTTAGATAGAGTTCAACAGCTCCTCCTTTGGAGATCACAAAGGAAGGCTTCTGGAGTCAAAATAAATAGTGATAGCCATGAGAAAAGAGGGGCAAAAACGATGTAGGATACACTGATGTATTCTTCCAACAACCCGGGTAGGAAAATAGGAAGAAAAAAATAGAATGACCTGCTGATAGAATGTGGGAAACTTATCATCAACTACGGTAAGATGAGGGATCTCACTAGTTACTCCTTTACAAACCTTTCTTAATGAAGCTTATAACCTAGAACATTAGGGGTCTAGGAAGTAAAAGGAAACAAGGAAATCTTAGCAGTAGAATAAAAGAAGAAGAACCTAATACGGTTTTTAGTCAAGAAACAAAATGTTCGATGGAAAAGATCAGAGAGATACACAACAAATGGTTAATCAAGTATGAGTATCTAGAGGTTAAATCTAAAAACTCGGAGGGTGGGATTCTTACGCTATGGGATCCTCAAAAACATGGAATCCTGGATGTTGAAGCTTCTAGGAACTATCTATCGTTGGTGATTCAACCTTGGGTGATAAGGAGATCTACATGCTCAATAACATATATGTTTCTAAAAAACTAGAAGAATAACCTAAGCTTCTCACCTCACTTGAGGAGTTGAGAGAGATATATCTTGATGTGCCCTGTATTCTGGCAGGGGATTTCAATATGATCATACCTCTTACAGAGAGAAAAGTCAGTACCAGAAAACTCGGCAGGGACTCCATCACCTTCAAGGACTTCATGAATAACATGGGACTAGTGGACACTGAAATAGTGAATGTCACTTTTACTTGTAAAAATAAGAGGGGAGGGGTTTCTCAAGTCGCCTCTAAACTAGATAGATTCATAATCTCAAAGGACCTCCTTCTAACAGGCCTTGATGTGTCAGCTGTAATCCTTCCCTTCAAAGGCTCGGACCACTGACCTGTCCAACTTGAAGCTACTTTTATGGGTACACCAAGGAAAAAACCTTTTAGGTTTGAAAATGTCTATCTCTCTCACCTTGACTTCACCAACAATATTGAAAAATGGTGGGAGGAATATATGCCCATTCAAGGCACTAAAATGTTCATGCTACAGCAGATACTTAAACACATCAAATCTAGGCTTAAAGATTGGAACGCAAAAGAGTTTGGTAATATTTTTAAAGCCAAAAACGAAGTTGAGAAGAAACTCCAGGGGATTAATCAGATCATCATCATAGAAGGTTTTACCAAGGAATGGAAAATTAAAGTTGACTCTCTTCAGAACGAATGGGAAGATCGGTGCATGTAGAAGGAGATTTTCTAGAGATAGAAATCGAGGGTGGATTGGATTAGAGAAGGAGAAAGAAACACAAAGTTTTTTCATAGATCAACCTTGTATCATAGATCACATAATAGAATTTCAAAACTTAAAGATTATCAATGGAAAGAGCCCATCTCTCACAAAGAAATGGAATTTGTCGTAGCTCAACACTTCCTTAGCATAGCAAAGAAACCTCTCGTCAACAAATCTTAGTTCATTAACAACTTCACAAAGTTCATTCCTAAGCTTATAACCAGGGCAGACAACCACAATATTTACAGGCCAGTGTCTAAAGAGGAAGTCACTAAAGTTATCAATGAGATGCAAAATGGGAAAGCTCCTGGCCCTGATGGTTTCAAAGTGGACTTCTTCAAAGCTTGCTAGAAAACAATCAAACAAGATATCCTATATGTTGTGGAGGACTCTAGAAGATCCAAAACAGTCCTGAAGGCGCTTAATGCCTCTTTCATAGCTTTTATTCCGAAGCAGGGAAAGTTATGAGTTCGGACAAATTTAGACCCATAGCCTTATGTAATGTGGTGTACAAAATTATTTCCAAAGTGATCGCTAATAGACTCAAGCTCGTTCTTCCTACTCTCATCTCAGAGGAGAAAAATGGATATGTGGAAGGGAGACAGATTCTCAACAACATTATACAAGCTCATGAGGTGGTACACTCTCTTAAGAGTAATAAGCAAGCTGGTATGATCATGCAACATGACCTAGCGAAAGCATATGATGAGCTAAGCTAGTCTTACATTAGGGCAGTGCTAACAGTTTATGGCTTCGACCACAACTGGATAAGATGGGTTATGGACCTTGTATCCATGGCTAGCTTCTCCATTCCGCTTAACGGATCTCCCTCTAGAACATTTAAGCCTTCCAGGGATCTCAGACAAGGGGATCCGCTCTCCCCCTTCCTCTTTATTCTCATGATGGAAGGGCTAGGTAGAGCGATCAAAATGGAGAAATCTGAAGGAAGAATCTAGGGTCTAAAACTTACCCCAGAGAGTGATGCTTCTACTCATCAAGAATTTGTGGATGACAAAATGTTGTAGGGCATTCCTACAGTCAAGGGAGCCAGAGCTTTCAAAAAGATCTTGAACAACTTTTCTTTGGCCACTGGTACAAAGGTAAGCCTTGACAAATCAAGGTTTTCTTTTTTAACATTGACATTGCTATTCAGAGGAACCGCACTATAATTCTTGGGTTTCAAAGGGATCAATTACCTTCCAAGTACCTTGGAATGCCTCTTATGGACAAAACCCTAAGCAAGGGAGTGTGGGAGCCAGTAACTAATAAACTGCAGGACAGTGTCAGGAAATGGACTTGCAGGTCTTTGAATTTGGTGGGGCATCTTGTGCTTACAAAGGCTATCCTACAAGCTATTCCTATTTTCATGTTTTCAGCTCTTCCTGCTCCTAAAGGAGTTATGCAACAAATCAAGAGTATTTAACCAGATTTTCTTTTTGGAAAAGGGGAAGAGGAAAAGAAGTGGGCTTTGGTAGCTTGGGACAAGCTCTGCAAGCCTAAGAATTCCATTTCCCGAGTCATCACATTCCAAAATAAATCTTTTTGTGAAGTTCGGTGTAGCTAAGACCGTTGCTTCGCACATTTCCTCTTTAAGATGTTCAAAGGACTTCGTTGCTTCTAGAGTCCATGGAAATGCATCTTTCTTCAATAATGTTGTTAGAGGTGTTGCTATTCTCCCATAATTCTTTGTTGGCATTATGACACAGGTTTGGCACTATGATATAGGTGTTGTCCTTGATGGTAACTCACTTAGATGACAGATCACAGTTCAGGCTCACAGAATGAAAGAAAAAGAAGTATACGTAGGTTCCCCTTGACCAAGCCGCGTATACACGTGGGCTAGTAGACAAAGAAGTATACACAAGTTCCCCTTGACCAAGCCGCGTATACACATGAGCTAGCAAATCAAAAGGCGTGTATGCGTATACACACACTTTCACGCAAGGAAAAGCATGTACATGTTGAAAAACTTGGTGTTGGTCCATGGTGTTTGGTCCGTGGTATTTTGACCCGCGGTATTGATCCAAGGTATCTTGACCGAAGTGTTGACCTCAGGTATTTGATCGTAGGTATTACTTCTAAGTGGTTTTGGACCATGGTATTGAGTAAGGCCTAAGACTATAAAAGGAGAAGGAAATCATTAGGCAAAAGTACTCAAGCATTGAATATCTAATGAAGAGAAGATCTAGACTACTAGTCATTGGGTTATGCTGGATCTAAATCAAGGAGGAACCTGAGCGCTTGAAGAAGGATAAAGTTCTATTGATGGGTGAAGCTCTTTAGGCTTGAAGAGAAGTATCTTTGTGTGGTTTGATCTTTTATTAGCGCATGTCCTAATCTGTAAATCTGATGATCTAGGTATAACTGATGTCTGAATAGTTGTAAACGTTAAATCATCTTTTACGGATCTATATGTAGGTTTAGTATAGCAAAGGCGCATATACATGCTAGTTCAGCATTTCAAAACGGCGTATATGCAGGTCTACCTTCAGATAATAGTGTATGAATGTAGGTTCAACACATTGAAGTAGCGTATGTCTCATAAAATATCTTTTAGCTACTTCTGTTTGTTGTTGCAGTGTTCTGGGTTCTTCATTGGGTTCTGATTACTATTACTATGTTCTAGTTATAGCTTTCAGAAAAGTGATTGTTTGATTCAGTTTTGGTTTGTGCAAAGGAGATTGATTGATGCAAATATATTTGATGTTTGATTGATGTTATTGATGGATCTAGTCTGAAAATTTATGAAAGTGGTCCCTGGAAGAAAAGAGAAGGTTGTAGCCTTCTGTAGGTCATCACCTAGGCACTAGTACATCAGCTAGTACCAAAGTTAAGGGGGTTGTAGCTCCTCCCTTCCAGGAGAAGCTGGAGAATGAGAGAAGGTTATAGCCTTCTGCAGGTAGAAGCCTGCGTACTAGTATAAGATTGCACAAGTACAAAAATATTGTAAAAAGAAGTTTCGTATTAAAAGAAGATAGAGACAAATTGTAGCAATGATTATAGACTTCCGATGGCTTTTGAAGATGATGATTCCTTAGATGCTTTAGATGAAGATGGTCTCTATGAAGAAATTTCTAAACTTAATTTTGTCTAGAAGAAAAGAGTATGATTATAGATACTCTTACATTCCAACTTGCTAAAAGGGAAAAACACAATGAAAAATTAGAATCTGAAATTGTGGGTCTAAGAAAAGAAATTGAGAAAACAAAAGCTCTCAATCTTAAGTTTGCTAAAGGATCAAAAACTTTAGATGAAATTGTCAAAGTGCAGCGTTCTCCTCTGATAAAGACAGGTCTTGGATATACTGAAGAACCATCTCAAGCACAAAAGACATCAACCTCCAAAAGCTATCTTGATGCAGCAAGGATAAATGAACAGGTTGACAATCGTCAGCAGAGGCTTAAAGCAAATCATCAGGTAAATCGAGTTCAATCTACTTCAAGGATGAGCAAAATCTATAACAACCATAGGTAAATCATTCTCAATTTTCTTCTAGAATGAATGTCAATGGAAACTACAATCATCAGGTCAGTAGATTCGATAATCGCAGGAATTTATTTAATGGCCAATGTTTTTCATGTCATAACTTTGGACATAAAGTTGCTCAATGTGTTGCTTACAAGACCATCATGACTAGAGAAGTATGAAATCAAAGGAATGTCACTGGGATCATGAAAAGGACCTACAATAACTTTTCTACTCTTGAAAATGAAATAGAATTCTCTATCCGTAACAACTTCAGTCATGAAGACTCTGAATGCAGAAGTAAATTTCGACAAACATCTGAGAAGGAGAAAGCTTCATTGGGTCCCAAAATATGGAAAAAGAAAGAACCACAAACGGAAAGATGTGGTATAGCCTTATATGCAGAAGGACAAGAAAATCAATGTTACATCAATAGTGGATGCTCGAAACACATGACAGGTGATAAAGAAAAACTTCAGTCATATAGTGCCTTAGAAAAGGAAAGGAAGGTCTCATTTGGAAATGACAACCCTACAGTCATAAAAGGTAAAGGCTCTGTTTTCTTAAGAGAAAAGGTCAAAGCTAGGAATGTTATGTATGTTGATCGTTTAAAGCATAATCTGTTGAGTGTTAGTCAAATGTGTGATCAGGGAAATGAAGTAGTATTTTGATCAAATGGATGTGTTGTTCATGAGCTTGATACAATAGAAACAGTGATCAAAGGCATAAGAACTCCAAATAATTTATACATACTCAAGGGAGGACAACAACAATGCTATCTAAGCAAAAATGATGAACACTGGTTATGGCACAGAAGATTGGGGCATCTGAGCTTCCCTCAGATAAGGAAAGCATGCAAATTCCAAGCTGTTTGCAATCTTCTTAACATCAGAATTCTAAAAGATACAATATGTAAATCATGTTAATTTGCTAAGAAAACCATAACACATTTCCCTGAGAAAGAAGGATCAGCTAGTAAGCCGCTTAAACTTGTCCATACTGATTTATGTGGTCCATCAAGGAAAAAGTCACCTCGTGGAGAAGAATACTTTATATTGTTCATTGATGGCTTTTCCAGAATGTGTTGGATATGACTTCTAAAGCATAATGATGAAGCATTTGAAAAGTTCAAAGCATTCAAAGCTTTGGTTGAAAACAAATCAGATCGCAAAATCAAATGCTTCAGGTCTAATCGAGGAGGAGAATTTACCTCGGATGAATTCTTTGACTTATGTGAAGAACATGGAATAAGAAGGGAATTCTCTACCACAAGGACTCCTCAGCAAAATGGAGTGGTAGAAAGGATGAACATAATTGTTCAACAAATGGCTCGTTCTATGCTAGATGAGTCTGGAACTCCTGCAACCTTTTGGGGTGAAGCTACATTTTTTGTCATCACTATTCCCAACAAAACAAATGTTCGGGTAAACAACATTCAAGCTTCTCTTGAACTTTGGTATGGTAAGACTCCTACTATAAATACTTCAAAGTTTTCGGAAGCAAATGTTACATCAAAAGGACTAATGAAAAACTTGGTAAGTTTGAACCTAGAGCAGATGAAGGCATTCCCCTTGGTTACTCTTCCCGAAGTAAAGGATACAAGTGTTATAATAAAATACTAGGAAAAATTGTTGAAAGCATTGATTTTGTGGTTGATGAAGCAGGCAAACTTCCAAAGCAGGTAAAAACTAAAGAGTGGGAAGATGATGAGGATTATCCTTCCACATCAAATCAGACTAATGCTGAAGAAGAAGAAACCAATGAACCACTAGAAGAGCAGATACGACATAAGAAAAGACTCCATCCAGATATGTTTAGAAAAATCATTCAGAGATTCAAATTTTGGAACAAAAAGAGGTAGGTGTGCAGACAAGAAGAACTATTACAGAAACTTCAAGCTATCTACCATTGCTTTCTTCCATCAAACTACAAAATGTACATGAAGCATGCAAAGATGAATGTTGGGTCAAGGCCATGAATGAAGAGCTTGAGCAAATTGAAAAGAATAATACTTGGGAATTAGTTCCTAAACCTCATGATAATAATGTCGTAGGAACCAAATCGATATTCAAAAACAAGCTGAATGAAAATGGAGAAGTTATTAGAAACAAGGCCAGACTTGTTTGTAAAGGGTATGCTCAACAAGAAGGTATAGACTTTGAAGAAAATTTTGCACCTGTTGCTAGACTTGAAGCCATAAGAATGTTCCTTGCTCTTTCTAGCTTTCAAAAGTTCAAAGTATATCAAATGGATGTGAAATCTTCCTTTCTTAACCGAGACCTAGAAGAAGAAGCATATATTGAGCAACCAGATGGAGATTCATCCTTGGAAATGATCCAAAACTTGCATGCAGACTCAGAAAGGCTCTCTATGGTCTAAAACAAACTCCAAGGGCCTGGTATTATCATCTTGACAAATACCTTCATCAACAAGGTTTTTCAAAAGGATCAACTGATAGCAATCTATATATAAAAATTGACAATAATAAATTTCTAATACTTGTTGTGTATGTCGATGATATCATTTTTGGAAGTAATGAAGAAGCCATGAGTCAAAACGTTTCTTTGGTAATGCAAAAAGAATTTGAAATGTCCCTTCTTGGTGATCTCACATATTTTCTTGGTTTACAAGTTCAAAAAAATAAAGATGGTATTTTTCTATCACAAACCAAGTACCTCAAGCAGATCTTGAAGAAATATGGAATGGAAGATTCTAAACGAGTATGTACTCCTATGGTAACAGGATGCAGCCTCAGCGCAAATGATGAATCAGCAGCAGTACATCAACCAACATACAAATCCATGATTTGTAGTTTGCTCTATCTAATAGGTACCCAACAAGACATCATGCATGCAGTGGGAATAGTTGGAAGATTCCAAGAAAATCCAAAGGAAGCACACCTTCAAGCAGTCAAAAGGATTTTTAAATATCTTCAAGGGACACAAAATATGGTTTTATGGTATCCCAGAGATACAGATTTCACACTTCATGCATATACAGATGCAGATTATGCAGGAAGCGTGGATGACAGAAAAAGCACTAGTGGTGGTGCATTCTATATGGGTTCCAGATTGGTGTCTGGGTTTAGCAAGAAACAAAGTTCAATTGAATTATCTACAGCTAAAGCAGAATATGTGGCTGTTGCATCTTGTTGCACACAACTCCTTTGGATGATGCAAACGTTGCAAGACATACAAATCACATGTACTCCACCCATATCCATTCTATGTGATAATACAAGTGCAATCAGTATTTCAATGAATCTAGTCATGCATTCCCCAAACACATACCTATCAAATATCATTTTCTCCAGGAACAAGTACTTGAATAAAAGGTCAAATTGGAGTATGTTCCCTCCAAGGAACAGGTTGCTGATATATTCACCAAACCACTGCCCACATAGCCATTTGAATACCTCAAATAGAAGCTGGGAGTAGTTGATGCATCATCTTGTTGTTGAGACTTACCTGTTTCAGAGAAAAATGGTTGTACACAAGTTTCATGAAGCGTATCCGCGTACATACTCTGGTTGCTATAGATACAGCTGCGTATATGTTGGTTTGAAGAATATCAGCGGGCCAGACTCAGGATGAAAAGAGTCTGAAATGGGTTTGACAGTGATCATCTGGCATAGGTTTAGGGGGAGCATATACTTCTAATAATGCATTGTTTGCATTATCTTAGAAGATCTTGGTACAATTTCACAGTTGTTTTTTATTCAAGCATAGAGGGAGATCATGGTTGCTGGCCTGGATGGTGATTGACAGATGCTGCTGATGATAGTTGCTGATTTTAGATATCTTATCTCTATGTCATGTATATCTTTCATTATCAGGGTCATGTAACGACCTATTTTGTTTCCCCACTATGCCTAGGATGGATGCTGTAATGTTCTTGTTTTATCATGCATAAGCTTTTGGTATATCCCCACTTGGTTGGATGCATGAGTCAATCATGGTATATCCCCAGTTGGTTGGGAGATGGATGTATGTATGAGTATTTCATGATAGGAAGGTCATTTATGATGTATAGAGTCATGTTCTTCTTGTAGAACATCTTTTTGCACACCTTGCTTACAGTCAGGGGTGGCATGATCAGCACACTTTAGCATATCAGAGAATTCAGCATGTACTCACGGGGAGCATAACCCTTTACCCTTGATGACAAAGGCGGAGAATGACTTGGGGTTGCCACCAAGTCTAAAGGGGGAGATTGTTGGCATTATGACACACGTTTGGTGCTATGACATAGGTGTTGTCCTTGATGGAAACTCACTCAGATGATAGATCATAGTTTAGGCTCACAAAATGAAAGAAAAAGAAGTATATGCAGGTTCCCCTTGACCAAGCTGTGTATACACGTGCGCTAGCAGACAAAGAAGTATACATAGGTTCCCCTTGACCAAGCCGCGTATACACACGAGCTAGCATACCAAAAGGCGTGTATGCTTATACACGCACTTTCACGCAAGGAAAAGCGTGTACATGTTGAAAAACTTGGTTTTTGTTTGTGGTATTTGGTTCCTGGTGTTTTGTCCCATGGTATTGATCCAAGGTATCTTGACCGAAGTGTTGACCCCAGGTATTTGGTCCTAGGTATTACTTCTAAGTGTTTTTGGACCATGGTATTGAGTAAGGCCTAAGACTATAAAAGGAGAAGGAAATCATTAGGCAAAAGCACTCAAGCATTGAATATCTAATGAAGAGCAAGATCTAGACTACTGGTCATTGGGTTATGCTAGATCTAAATCAAGGAGGAACCTGAGCACTTGAAGAAGGGTAAAGTTCTATTGATAGGTCAAGATCTTTAGGCTTGAAGAGAAGTATCTTTGTGTGGTTTTGATCTTTTATTGGCGCATGTCATAATCTGTAAATCTAATGATCTGCGTATAACTGATGTCTGAATAGTTGTAAATGTTAAATCATCTTTTACATATTTGTACATAGGTTCAGTATAGCAAAGGCATGTATACACGCTAGTTCGGCATTTCAAAACGGCATATATGCAGGTCTACCTTCAAATAACAGCGTAAGAATGCATGTTCGACACATTGAAGTAGAGTATGTCTCATAAAATATGTTTTAGCTACTTCTATTTGTTGTTGCAGTGTTATGGGTTCTGCATTGGGTTTTAGTTATTGGTATTGTGTTTTGGTTACAGCATGCAAAAAATTGGTTGTTTGATTCAGTTTTGGTTGGTGCAAAGGAGATTGATTGATGCAGATATATTTGATGTTTGATTGATGGATCCAGTTTGAAAATTTATGAAACGTGGTCCCTGGAAGAAAATAGAAGGTTGTAGCCTTCTGTAGGTCAGCACCTATGTACTAGTACATCGGCTAGTAAAAGAGCTAAGGGGCTTATAGCTCCCTTCTGGGAGAATTTGGAGAATGAGAGAAGGTTGTAGCCTTCTGCAGGTAGAAGCCTGCATACTAGTATAAGACTAAACCAGTACAAAAATATTGTAAAATGAAGTTTCTTATTAAAAGAAGATAGAGAAACATTGCAGCAGGTGGTTTTCACCCACATTGGGTTTCCACCTTATATCTTGTGTTCTTATGTGTGATTTTCTGCTCTGATTTTTCTATACCTATTACTACTTATATGGTTATGATACACATATTAAAGATAAACTCACTAAATAATAAGTTTACAAGGTATACACTGGTTGCTCTAAACACAATTGTGTATATATGCAAGTTGCATTAACAGAAGTAGCGTATACAAATCTATTTATGGAAATGAAATATTGTTAAGCTGCTAATACTGATTCACCCCTTCCCCTCTCTATATTGTTTCCAACATTCTTAACAGACTTGTGATAATACCCTGTCACCCAAGAAATCCTCGCATATGCTTTATGGATGTGGGGATTTTCCATTCCTCAATGGATTTAATTCTTCTAGGGTCTACCTTAACACCCTCATGAGATACAATATGACCCATATATTCCACCTCTTGTACTCCAAAGTAACATTTGGAGATTTTTGCATATAATTGTTTCTCCTCCAATAGTTTGAGCACCCCGTCAACATGTTGAACATGATCTTTCCAAGACTTGTTTTACATTAGTATATCATCAAAAAAATACTATCACAAATTTTCTAAGGAAGGGTTTGAAAATGAAATTAATCAAACCTTGAAATGTAGAAGGTGCATTGGTAAGGCCAAAAGGCATGACCAAAAATTCATAATTACCCTCATGAGTTCTAAAAGTTGTTTTCGAAATGTCTTCAATCTTCATTCTGATTTGATGATATCTTGAATGAAGATCCAACCTAGTGAAGTAAATTGATCCATGCAATTCATCCAATAATTCATCAATGACAGGAATGGAAATTTATCTTTAACAGTGAGCTTGTTGAGCTCCCTATAATCAGAACACATATGCCATGATCCATCCTTCTTGTGCACCAATACTACTGGAGCAGAAAAAGAACTTTGACTAGGTTGAATTATACCAGCCTCTAGCATTTCTACAACCATATGTTCAATTTCACTCTTTTGCGCATAGGGATATCTGTAAGGCCTAATGTTTAGAGGAACACTTCTAGAATCAAATGAATAGCATGATCATGATCATGAATAGGTGGGAGGCCTTTGAGAGTCTCAAATACCTTGGAATGATTGTCCAAGACTTTTTGGGGATCTGGAGAATTAAATGATTTCTATGTGGAACCTCTAGTGAACATAATTGTGAAATTATACCTCATTTTTCTTTCTTTAGAAGCTTTGTCATTCCGTTAGAGTTGGTTATATTTTCCAGTTTCCCTATGATACCCCTTAATTCAACTTCCTTTCCTTCTGAAACAAATTTCATGAAAAGTTCTTGAAAATTAAAAGCTATTGTACCTAAGTATTGTAGACATTGGAATCCTAGTACAACATTAGCACCACCCATTGGAAAGGAAATAATTGGGCTATTCAATACATATTCTCCCATGGATAGCTTGATATTATGGCACTTTCTAGAGCAATTTATGGTTCCTCCACTTGCAACCATCACTTGACACTATGGTGCTATATATATGAACAAATTCAATTCCTTGGCAATCTTACAATGTGTAAAATTATGGGTACTTCCTGAATCAATCAATACTATTACCTTTTTCTTCTTTATATATCCTTTTATATTTATAGTTTGAGGAGTGGTAATTCTAGCCAACACATTACAAGATATGGTCAGATTCATTTCTTCTTTGTCTAGGGTTTGTTCCTAGTGTATACCCTCTTCTTTTGATGTTTCTTGTTAGTTTTCTTCCTCCTCTTCACAATCTATGTAAAATAATTTCTTCTGAACACACTTATGACCTTTAGTGTATTTTCTATCACAACTGTAACAAAGCCCTTTTGCTCTTTTTTCTTCCAATTGTTGTGGTGTCAACCTTGTAGGTTGTGGAAAGCTAGGGGAAACAACACTTCCATCTTTATAGTTGTGAGTGGTAGGATTCCTTGTTGCCATAATTTTTCTTTCCATTTTTCTTGCCAACCTGAATGCCTTCTCCAATGAATCAGGTTCCCAAAGGTGAACCTCATGTTGCATGTTATCCTTTAAAGTCCCTATGAACACATCAATCCTATGCTCCTCGGGAATATATTCTACCCTTTTATTCAATTTTTGGAAGTCCTCAATGTGATCCATCATTGAACCATTTTTTTTAGATTTATCAATTGGCTAAAAAAGGTGTTTCTTTTTGTATCCTCATAATGTGCTATCATTTCTTCTGTAAAAATTGCCCAAGTGACAATTTTTTCATGAGAAAAAAGCCATTGATACCATATAAACTGATTTGATTCCAAATATAAAGTTTCAATGCGTACCTTTTGTGTGTTTTTCACATTATGGAAATCAAAATATTGCTCCATCTGTAGTATCCATGTTATGGGAGCCTTACCATCAACTTCCTCATATCTATCTTTGGAACATGGTGGGTCTTCGATCCAACATCAGAGTCTATGAAATCATGATTAACATTTCTTTCATTCTCATCATGATTTTCATTTAGTACCCTTTCACCATTATTAAGCATTTATTGTAGCGAATTTGTCAAATATGTCTTCAAATCATCCATGTTGCCTTTAAGTTTTTCTTTTATACCATCCATCTTAGCTTCCACACCTTTATTTAAACCATCCTTGTTAGCTTCCAAGTCTTTCTTTAAACCATCCATCTTAGCTTCCATTCCTTTCTTTAAACCATCCATCTTAGCTTCTGTTACTTTTTGTGAGTGAATTTTGTTGCACTTGGGCTCGTAATTTTGATATATCATGTTGCATTTCTTCCTCTTCTTTATAAGTCATGTTAGAAATTCTAGGTTACTTACAAGGTGTTTCCATTTTCTTTCCTCGGGACATTTATTAATGATAATAATGCTTCACCATTCCCTTTGAATTTCTTTAAAATAAATTTTCAACCAAACTTATGAAAAAATAAAAAAAAAACTACACACCTTTCTTTCACTTTGTAAGAGCTCGATATTTAATCTATCGTATCTTTGTGATTTCAAATATCCAAGGTTTCAAATTGGGTCTTGCGGTATCCCTCTGATTTCTCTTTCCAACCTCGCAATTTTGGTCAAGATTGGATTCTCCAAGGAAGCTTCATGCCAAATCTCCCACAATGACCTGATTATAAACTTGTTTAGTATAGCGGACTTGTACGAAGTTCCACGTGCCATTTTTTTGACCTTAGGACCTAGGACCAATATAAAGAAAACTATAGGCCATCCTCTTTCTGTAACTTTTTATGAAATTTCAATCTGATACTCAGCGAGAAATTTATGACGATTTTCCCCGGGTCACCTATTTGGGATCTAATTCAGGAGCCTTCAAAAACCCTAACTTCCTTGGATACTATCTCCACAAATATAGCGATACAAGATCTGAAATTCAGCCCGAGGTTCATTGAGATTTTAGTTCAAATGGGTTTTAATTTCAGCTTTTGAAACGTTGTATAACAATATTTATAGCGAAAATTCCACAATGTATTGTTTGGAGTAGTGAAAACCTAGAATCCAAAGGCTTTGATACCAATTGTTATGCAACCAGCTCACAACATAGAAGAAAAGATAGAGAAACAACTTCAAAATAAGCCTCCTTTAAATTACACAAATAAACAATTCTTGGATGATACAAATGACAAAACCTTCCTTCTATACATAGGAGTCTAAGGGGTCACAATATAATCAAAACCGTCATAACAATAATAATATAAGGCACAACAATAACAATAGTGGGCTTCTATGGGGCACAATAATAATAATATATGGAAAATAGGGGCACAACAATAACAAAAAGGGTTACAATGACAATAGTAATGGGCGAACCACTAATATTATAGGGACCTAACTCAAACTTAGGGTCTTAACAACCTCTTATAATGCTCTTCCTCAATGCTCCTCTAATGTAATTAGTTTCCATTATTTATTTTACTTTAGAGCGTGAATATTTTTGTGTAAAGAATTTATTGTTCATGCATATTTGATAAATACATCTTATCTTCAAGGCTATTAAAGTTTTATTTCTAAGCCTTTAGTTTCATATCTTATGATTACATTTATATATTGTCTTATTTTCCTTTACTCCCGTATGTATGTCTTAAATAAATTATAGAGATTGACTTGGACATTACTTTGTCCTACCCCCTTCTATTTAAGTTTGTACCCTCAAAAACTAGATTTTTAGCTATCTATATAAAATAAATATAATGCTTCTACTTATTGTATATTTTCTTCAAATTCCATGAATATAAACATATTTTGGTATCACCTAACATAATCAATAAAGAAAAATAAAATGAAAACTACTCTATTATGAATGTCGGTTTCCTTCCTTTTCACTTTGATAAACATACTAGCTTTATAGACACTAGAACAAAAACACTTTAAATATATTTACATATTTCTATCATCAATCTAATGTATTGAAAAATATCTTCCTTATTTTGAGTTTTTTTTTCACTATGGTTGAATACAAGAGTAATTCCAAGAAACAAATGCAATAATTCACCACGTAGATTTCAAATTTTCCTTCCATTGTTCTAACCTTTCTGTTTCAATACTCATTCTTGCATTGAAAAACAAAAAAATTACAAATTAAATTCCTAAATGTTACAGAGTTGAGATATTGACTTTATAAATATGAATTTTGGGGACTAATACTAGAGCTAACTAGCTACCCATATCCTTGACACTTTTCTCCAAAAAGTGTCCCCCTGAGCACATGACTGCAAGTCCTTTCTATCACTCTTTGTGTCCTTTTTCTTGCTTGTCGCTAGTTTAAAACTACATGACTTTCTCCAACAAGAAGACAAAATATATTAACTCCTTACCAATTCAATTAGTAGTTGGTAACTATCTCCACCTCACCCAACAAGTGGCAGGTAGTTACTAGCTCATTTATGAGCTCAACTTCCCACTCTCAAAGACAACATCCTATCTTTTAGGGAAGTTATGGATCAATCATTTCCATAATAATAATTAATCTAATAATTTATATTAGATGCCTAGGACTTAATGAATGGGTAATAAATATCCACATTAACTTACAGCCTTATCTCTTTTAGCCAGGTGTAGCTTCAACATTAATTTCTAGATTCCTTTTATTTCATAATCAATATAATCATTACAAATTCAAATTTAATATTTATCAACAATATTGATAAACTAATTTCCAATAGGTTCTCAAAATAAAAGAAAAATCCACACTTAACCACATACAAATTTACATTATAAACTTCAAGTCAACGGATATCACATATGGTATGCATTAGGAAGGGTTGAGTAGAACTTCCAAATTGTGTAAGGGTCAAACAATCCTAGTTCAATTTTAGGAAATATGTGTGGCACAAACTTTTGTAATTTGGGGACTGATATGATTCCACCGTTGATCTTTTCTTCAATATAATAGGATCTTTACTTAGTTTCTCATATTGATTTCTCCCTTGGTTAGCTTGTTGAATGTGATAAATTTTATAATTTAGATGATCATAAGGCATCCTTGTATCTTATATCGTATCTTTGGAAATATCGTCTTTGATACTTCTAATGACATGTTGGTTGATAGGATTTCACTCAAATTTGTATTGGCTCCTCTTTCCATAATTAATTGTTTTGTTCTTGATGACTTACTTATGTCAACTTTATCAGTAATTGTTCCTTTATCAATTAGTGATTCCTTGCTAGTAAGTTGCTTTGGTGTTTCTTGTTGCGATTTCTTCTATTTTTTCAACTTCTTCATTTCTATAAAAAAAGTTTTATTATGATTTTTCAAATGAAAATTTTATTTCTTTATCTATGATAACTTTGACCATTTGTTACATATTTTTCTCCAAGGGCATATTACTTTTTGGTACATGAATCAATTTTCCAATTAACAAACCTATTGACACACTGGTTAATGTAGTATAGTACTCAATCCATTTAGAATTATTCAAAATTTCGAGTGGATCACTACCCAAAAATATACAAGAGGTGTTAGGTCCCTATAATACTAGTGTAGCCCGTATATTGTTATTGTTCTCGCCCATAAAATACCACTATTTGTATTGATGTCGCCTTACATTATTATTTTTATGTGGGCCCTAATTATATTTTGACACCTTAGACTCCTATATATACCAAGGAGGTACTTTCGTTTGAATCATCCAGGATTTTTTCATTTATGTGATAGAAATGGAGGTTTCCCCCTTGAAGTGGCTTATTATCCAGTATTTTATCTATATTTTCTTATGTTTCTGTGCTATTTTTTATTTGGATACATAACATTTGGTATTTGAACTTTGGATATTATGGTTTTGCTACTTAAATAGGTCATCTTGGTATTTTCACTGTATTTTTTTATGTGAGGCTTTAGAAGCTAAAAAATTGACACATGGATTCAAAATATTGGTGAAATTTTTGTAAAAAAGTTTAGATATTTTTTTGCTATATTTTCAGAGATATGTTCCAAGGAATTTATGGTTTCTGCATGCTCCAGATTTCAGTGTCAAACAAGTGACCTAGGGAAAATTGTCATAACTTTCACTTCGAGCATCATATTTGAATTCCACAAAACACGACTGAAAGTGCAAAAAACGCAGTTTCCTAGGTATGAGTTTGAGATTTGAAGGTCAAAACAATGACATGTGGAATTCCGTACAAGTTCGTTATACTGAACTAGTCCATAATTAGGTCATCATGGGAGATTTGGTATAACTTTATCTTGAAGAACCCAATTTAGGTCTAACTTATGGACTTGGAAAGAAGATACAAAAGGGTACCTCAAGAAAAAATTTCAAACCTTTGGAGGCCAAAATTATAGATATATAATAGTTTCAAGATCAAGCTCCTAAAATAAAGAAAAAGGTATGTGTATTTTTAAATTTACATAACTTTTGTTTGAAAAATCAGTTTGAAGTGATTCAGAAGGCATAGTGAAACATACATCTAATTATTTGGTTCCAAAATTACTCTAAGCAAAAAAATGGATACACCCAATAAGATAAGATAAATCTCTACTATGATGCATGAAGGCAAAGAAGAAATGCAACATGATATATGGTCAAAATTACGAGACTAAGTGCAGCAAATTTCACTCTCACAAAGAGTAGCCAAAAATGAAATGGAGGCTAAGATGGATGATTTTAAGAATGGTTTAGAGGTATACATGGAATGCTTTAAGGATGATTTAAAAAAAAAAATGAAAATAGACCTGGAAGGTTTGAAGGAAGGTTTGACAAAGTTGCTACAAGAAATGCTTCCTAGTGGTGACAACATACACCATGAAAATCACAATGAGGACAAAAGGAACATAAATTATGATTTTAGAGACTCAAACATTGAGTTTAAGACCCACACCATTCCAAAGATCTATATGAGGAAGTTTGATGTCAAGGTTACAGTAACATGGATACTACAGATGGGGTAGTTCTTTGATCTACACAATGTGCAATACACACAAAAGGTACATATTGCATATTTATATTTAGAACCCAATAAATTTTTATGGTACCAATGACTTTATTCTTATAAAGTAATAGTCACTAGGACATTTTTTACGAAGGAATTGATAGCACATTATGAGGATACAAAGAGAAATAAATTCTTTAGCCAAATTATAAATCTCAAACAAAAGAGTTCATTTGGGGAGCACATTGAATAATTCCAAAGATTGAATATCAAGGTAACTAATATTCCAGATAAGCATCTAATTAATGTCTTCATAGGGACTTTAAAGGCTAACATCCAACATGAGGTTCACCTTTTGGAACCTAAGTAATTGGAGAATGCATTCAAGGTGGAAAGAAAAGTTGAAAGCGGAATAATTGAAATAAGGAGGTTTACCACTCACAACTGTAAATATGGAAGGGATGTCACTCCTAGCTTCCCACAACCTACAAGGTTGACACCACAACAACTGGAGGAAATAATAGAAAAAGGGCTTTTTTACAGTTGTGATAGAAAATACATTAAAGGTCATAAGTGTGCTGAGAAGAAATTATTTTACGTAGATTATGAAGAGGAAGAAAAGGGACAAGAACATCAAAATAAGTAAATATACACCAGGAACCAACCCCGGGGGTTGGAAAAGGAGAAATGAATCTAACCATATCTTTTAATTCATTTATAGGAATGAAAAATCCTAAAACTCTAAATATGGAAGGATACATCATGAATAAAAAGGTAATATTGTTGATCGATTCAAGTAGTACTCGTAAATTTATTCATTGTAAGATAGCCAAGGACTTCAATTGCTTTATATTTCCAACACCAAAGTGTCAAGTGATGGTTGCAAATGGAGGAACTATAAATTGCTCAGGGAAGTGCCATAATATCAATATAACCATGGGGTAATATGTATTGAATAATCGAATTCTTGCCATTCTAATGGGTGGTGTGGATATTGTATTAGTACTCCAATGGTTACAATCTTTGGGGATGATAAATTTTAATTTTAAAAAACTTTTCTTGATTTTTTTCTTGGAAGGAAATGAAATTGAGTTAAGGGTTATCGTAGGGAAACCTGGAGTAATTCACTTCATGAATTATTGGATGAACTACATGGAGAAATTCACTTCATGAAGCTGGATTTTCGTTATGGATATCATCACATTATAATGAAGACAAAAGTCATTCTGAAAACAACATTTAGAACTCATGAAGGTCATTATGAATTTTTTGTCACACCTTTTGGCCTTACTAATGCACCTTCCAAATTTCATGTTTTGATGAATTCCACTTTCAAACCCTTCCTTAGAAAATTTGTGTTAGCATTTTTTAATGATATACTAATCTATAACAATTCTTGGAAAGATCATGTTTAACATGTTGACAAGGTGCTTAAACTATTGGAGGAGAAACAATTGTATTCCAAATACTCCAAATGTTTATTTGGGTACATGAAGTGGAATATTTGGGTAATATTGTATCCCGTGAGGGTGTTAAGGGAAGCCCTAAAAAAATTAAAGCCATCAGGGAATGGAAGATCCCCATCAGAGAAAAGTTTAAGAAACCCCCTAAATTTATATGTATAATAGATAGATAGATAGAGAGAGAGAGAGAGAGAGAGAGAAACATACATAAATACATACATACATACATATATATACATATACATATACATATAGGGACTTGCCTTCACAAGGATAAAAGTGGACCATTATATGTAGTTTAAATTAGTTGATAATAAACTTGTTTATTTGGTCTTGAATGCATATGATATGTTGTTGATTAGAAATGACTAACAAATCATACAAGAAGTAAAAACCTAGTTTTTTTCTAAATTTGACATGAAGGATCTCAATGCTACAAAGTTTATCATGGACATGTAAATTAAAAGAGATTGAGATAAGAGGAAACCCTATTAAATAAGAGAAATTAAGTGAGATAATATTGTAGATTTTTAATATGTAGGAAAGTAAACAAGTGAAGGGCTCCATTCCCATAGGTGTAAAGCTATTTGAAAATTATTCTCCCAAGACATAGGGAGAGGAAGAGGAAATGTCTTTTGTCCCATAATAGTCTATATAAACCATATATTATACATGTAGTGGGAATATTAAGCAGGTATATCTCAAGACCAATGAAGGAGCATTGGCTAAAAATAAAGAGTGCTTATTAGGTATCTACGTGCCAGTATTGATTATGGATTATGATACCATAAAGGATATAATGACTGGACATAGTGTTGGACATACATGGATTTGTTGACACAAACTAGGTCGGTGATCTAGATTATAGAAGATATTCAAGTGTGTATGTGTTTAACCTATTTAGAGGAGATATCAGTTGGATGAGCAAGAGAACTACAAAAGTTGAATGCATGGTGACCACGTATGTATGAAAGGAATTTGTTTGGTTACAAATATTATGTTTAAGTAAGAGGTTAGTAAAACAATCCGTAAAGATAGATTGTGACATCTAAAGTGTAATTTTTTTGGTGAAGAACCCTTCTTATCATTTGAAGGTAAATCATATTAGTGTTCAATATAACTTTTGTGAGGGATATGATCGAAGACATGAAGGTGTTTATCAAAATTGTGGACACTTTGGAGAATGTTGTAAATGTGTTCACAAAATATGTGAGCATTAAAAATTTCTCTTGGTGTAGAGAAACATTGGGCATTATTCTACTGAACTATTGACTGTGTACTCTTGTGGCCTCTTGTATGAAAAGAAAATATAAATTGGGAGAATGTTGGGTATGCCTTATATTATTTTCATGAATTATATACACCACAAAGAAAGGGGGGCTTGTTCATCAAAAGGAATTGACACCTTGGGTATCCTTTCTCTTCCTATCCCCAAATTCCCATCTCAAATTCCTCTTCCTCTGCCCTTGTTCTTGTTGCACCAAGTGGTTATGATTTGTTTCTTTTACTAACCAAGTAATGTAGCCTCCCCACGAATAACTTATCCTCGATCCAAGCCATAATTATAAAGGAAATATACCAATTGCATAGTCTTAGTCTCTTAATAATTTTGATGTACTATCCTTCATTTCATGAGAACTTACAACCCATTTTCATGCAATGTGCAGCCATAATTATGACTGGAGAAAAAAAATTAGGGAAAGATGAAATCTTTATAGTTCTTACAGGTTTTTCATCATTTTATCACTCATGTTATGTACAGAGTTATGTTAGTGTTCTATGTATTTAAAATTACAGTGTGAAGAATTAAGCTGAGAAATTAAATTTGTTAAATTTAATGACTTAAGATAAATCTAATTGATATATTGATATATTTATCTTTTTATCTATTTATTTGTCAATCTATCTATATAAAATAATATGATAATATTAATTCATAACAAATTATAAAACTATTGTTTCATAATATTTATGCATTATGATATTGTTTATATTAATAATCAACTATATATGAAAATTGATATTTTTTATTAACTGAATATAAAATTGTAAATATTAATAAATATTCAAATTTAATAGATCAATTAAATTTAAATGAAAAAATAATAATAATTTTTAAATCATTAAAATAATTTAATTTTTAATTTTAATTTATTTATATATTCATCATATATTGAAAATTATAAATTATTTATTTTCATATATAATAACATATTTAATAATTAATTGGATTTAAAAGTAATTTTTTGTTTTTTTATTAAAATTCAATTGCTCATATTAACCATTCATAAATATATCACTTTAACTACTAATAACACTAGGACAACCACATTTACCAATGTAGTTGATATAAGCTAGGCCTATATGAAAAATATATACAATCACATTTTCCAATGTGGTTGATATACGCTGATAGACTTATATCAACCACATTATTAATTATTATGGGTATTTTTTTAAACACCAACTATTCCTCATTATTAATAACTATACAAATAATAACAACCATATTATTTGTATATATTATTATATGATTATTATATTAATATATATAATAATATATATAACTCATAATAATATTAGTAATATTAATTAATAATAATAATAATATTATATATCATTATATTATGATAAGAATATAATAATTATGATATTATATAATAATAAAATAAAACATATTATTATTATTATTATTATTATTATTATATTGAATCATTATTATAATAAAAAATTAACTCATAAGAACAACCACATCCAATAATAATTAGAATTGTGATAAACAAATTATTATGAGTAATTTTTTAAAGACCAACTATTTATGATTATTATTAGTAACATATAATAATAACAACGATATTCTTATATATTTATATATTTATGATTATTATAAAAATATAAAACTCATAATAATAATAATAATTATTATTATTATTATATTATTTTCATTATATGCTTTATTAATTAACCATGTTTATTTTAGTATTTTTAAATATTTATTTAGGGTTTGTATACATTGGGTTTAATAATATTAGTCCCCTTTTGTTTAATATTATCTTCTTTGGGTTCATAATCCCTTGGGTTTAGTATTAATCCTGAGATTATTATTATTATAATAAAATTTGTTATTAAAATAATAGAATATATTTATAGATTATTATTATTATTACCCTTGGGATTATGAACTTGAGGGAATAATATTAAGCAAAAGGGACTAGTATTATAAACCCAAGGGATAAATATTAAAAACCTAAGGGATCAAGAAGCACAAGGGATTGATATTACAAACACAAGAGATTAATAAAGTTGACCATTATTGACATTATAAACCCAAGTTAACAATAAACCCAAAGGATTAATACTAAAACCCCAAAGGGATTATGAACGCAAGGAAATAATTTTAAACCCAAGGGACTAATATTATAAACCCAACATTCGTACACCCTAATATAAATATTAGAAAGACTAAGATAAACATTGTTTATTTTCATGGTTAGACAATCCTTGTCACAATGTGACATTCAACTATGGCTAACCACGACTGGCCATGATTTTCAATGGTTGATCATGACCAATATTATAAACCTAACGGATTGATATTATAAACCCAAAGGAATAATAAACCAAATGGATTGATATTGTAAACCCAAATTAATAAGAAACCCAAGGGATTAATACTAAAACCCCAAGGGATTATGAACCCAAGGGAATAATATTAAACCGAAGGGACTAATATTATAAACCCAACATTTGTAAACCCAAATATAAATATTACAAGGACTAAAATAAACATGATTCATTTTCATGGTGAGTCAATCCTTCTCATAATGTGACATTCAACAATGGTTGACCATGATTTATATTAAAAATATAAGGGAATCATAAACCCAAGGGATTAATACTAAAATCCCAAGGGAATAATATTAAACCCAATGGACTAATATTAAAAACCCATCATTCGTAAACCCAATATAAATATTATAAAGACTAAAATAAACATGATATATTTTCATGGTTGACCATGATCGATATTATAAATCTAAGGGAATAATAAAGCCAAGTGATTGATATTATAAACCCAAAGGAATAATAAAACTAAGGGATTAATACTAAAACTTGAAGGGATGATGAAACAAATGGAATAAAATTAAATCCATGAGACTAATATTATAAACCCAACATTGGTAAACCCAAATATAAATACTAGAGACACTAAAATAAACATGGTTTATTTTGAATTTTCATAGTCAAAACCCAACTCGAACTTGGGTAGCCTTGGACAAGATTCAGGGGCAGCAGCACGGAAGAACCTGGACTAGGGTTTTGAGATAGGCTTTTTTCGTTGGTCACCATGGCAGGGCATGGAGGAGGGAGTTCAACTCCCTCCTACAGACAAGTCGTTGTGGACAGGAACAAGGGAACTAGTCGCATAGCTTCAAGAAACCAATGGAGGTGGCCTTGGAGGCTACAATTACAGAAAAAGTGGAAAATATTAGACCTCATGAATAGGAGGAGAATCATGAGGAAGCTAGTAAGGAGAAGAGGACAAAGGCTACTAGTCAGAAAGTTTCTCCTATGAGTAAAACAGGGGTCTGTAAACCCATGTTGACCACTATTCCTCGAGTCATTTTAAGTGATCCAATAGTATAGGTGCATAAATATCACATGGTGGAATATGCAGTTATCTACAAATTTATGCGGATTTGGTCGACGGAGAAGGCCCTGCAAGAATGGATAAGGAAACACTAGAAACCAAAGGGGGAAATCAACTTTCACCTTGGGTCCAAGGTTTCTTCATAGTGGTGTTCATAAGCTTAGAGGATAAAGACAGAGTGTTCGAGGGAGGACCCTAATTTTACGCTTCTGCGGGCCTTTACATGCGAGCATGGGTGATGAACTTTGTCCCAGAACGAGAAACTTTCACTTCGATACCTGTATGGATAAGACTCTACTCCCTTCCTTTCGATTATTGGCTTCTGGAGTCACTAAAGGCTGTCGGCAACAAGCTAGGGCATTTTATAAAGATCACTAATGCTACTCTAAGAGGCAAATATACCTCCTTCACCCAGATACGTGTGGAAATGGATTTATCTGGGGCACTTCTGGAAGAAATCATTTTCAAGGTGTATGACGAGGAATGGTTGCACGTGGTGGACTATGAACACGTCCCATATAGGTGTCATTAGTGCCATGAACACAGGCACCTATATAGGGACTACTAATTGAACAAGCTGGAGAGAAAGACGAAAGACACTACAGGAAAATATCTCGAGGGATTTAGTAAGGTGGGAAGTAAAGGGAAAGGAGGCAAGAGGTACCAAAAGAAAATTAATGAAGACAGACAATCAAGCCACAATAGTTTCAAGATATTAGAAGAAGAAGTTGGAAACAACTAGACAAACCAGGAATCGAAGAATATTCCCACCAAGAAGGAAAGGGATGCCACTATGGAGGATATGGAAAAGAAAAACAAACGAAAGGATGATATGTTGAGCATGATGGAGCTCAGTAGGGACCATGATATGACCCCAAGTGAGGCTGGAATGGAATACCATCAACTGCAGGAGATTCTAGAGAGGGATAATTTAGATCTAGAATTTTTTCTAAACTAGGGAATCACTAAAGGGGTAGACTCTTTGCTAGAAGAGGAGTTAGATAGAGTTCAACAGCTCCTCCTTTGGAGATCACAAATGAAGGTTTCTGGAGTCAAAAGAAACAGTGATAACCATGAGAAAAGAGGGGTGAAAATGATGTAGGATACACTGATGTATTCTTCCAAGAACCCGGGTAGGAAAATAGGAAAAAAAAAATAGAATGAGTTGTTGATAGAATGTGGGAAACTTATGATCAACTCAGGTAAGATGAGGGATATCACTAGTTACTCCTTTACAAACCTTTCTTAATGAAGCTTACAACCTAGAACATTAGGGGTTTAGGAAGTAAAAGGAAACAACGAAATCTTAGCAGTAGAATAAAAGAAGAAAAACCTGATACAGTTTTTAGTCAGGAAATAAAATGTTCGATGGACAAGATCAGAGAGATACACAACAATGGTTAATCAAGTATGAGTATCTAGAGGTTAAAGGTGACAACTCGGTAGGTGGGATTCTTACGCTATGGGATCCTCAAAAACATGGAATCCTGGATGTTGAAGCTTCTAGGAACTATCTATCGCTGGTGATTCAACCTTCGGTGATAAGGAGATCTACATGCTCAATAACATGTATGATCCTCAAAAACTAGAAGAATAACCTAAGCTTCTCGCCTCACTTGAGGAGTTGAGAGAGAGATATCCTAATGTGCCCTGGATTCTAGCAGGGGATTTCAATATGATCTAATCTCTTACAGAGAAAAAAGGCAATACAAGAAAACTAGGCAGGGACTCCATCACCTTCAAGGAATTCATGAATAACATGGGACTAGTGGACATTGAAAGAGTGAATGGCGCTTTTACTTGTAAAAATAAGAGGGGAGGGGTTTCTCAAGTCGCCTCTAAACTAGATAGTTGCGTAATCTCAGAGGACCTCATTCTAATAGGCCTTGATGTGTCAGTCGTAGTCCTTCCCTTCAGAGGCTCAGACCACTGTCCTGTCCAGCTTGAAGCTACTTTTATGGGTACACCAAGGAACAAACCTTTTAGGTTTGAAAATGTCTATCTCTCTCACCTTGACTTCACCAACAATATTGAGAAATGGTTAAAGGAATATATTCCCATTCAAGGCACTAAAATGTTCATGTTACAGCAGATACTTAAACACATCAAATATAGGCTTAAAGATTGGGGCACAAAAGAGTTTGATAATATTTTTAAAGCCAAAAATGAAGTTGAGAAGAAACTCCAGGGGATTAATCAGATCATCATCACAAAAGGTTTTACCAAGGAATGGAAAATTCAAGTTGACTCTCTTCAGAACGAATGGGAGGATTGGTGCATGTAAGAGGAGATTTTCCAGAGATAGAAATTGAGGGTGGAATGGATTAGAGAAGGAGAAAGAAACACAAAGTTTTTTCATAGATCACATAACAGAATTTCAAAACATAAAGATTATCAATGGAAAGAGCTCATCTCTCACAAAGAAATGGAATTTGTCATAGCTCAACACTTCCTTAGCATAGCAAAGAAGCGTCTCGTCGACAAATCTTAGTTCATTAACAACTTCACAAAGTTCATTCCTAAGATTATAACCAGGGAAGACAACCACAATCTTTACAGGCTAGTGTCTAAAGAAGAAGTCATTGAAGTTATCAATGAGATGAAAAATGGGAAAGCTCCTAGCCCTGATGGTGTCAAAGTGGACTTCTTTAAAGCTTGCTAGAAAACAATCAAACAACATATCATATATGTTGTGGAGGACTCTAGAAGATCCAAAACAGTCCTGAAGGCGCTTAATGCCTCTTTCATAGCTTTTATTCTGAAGCAGGGAAAAGTTATGACTTCGAATATATTTAGACCCATAGCCTTATGTAATGTGGTGTACAAAATTATTTCCAAAGTGATCGCTAATAGACTCAAGCCTGTTCTTCCTACTCTCATCTCAGAGCAGAAAAATGGATATGTGGAAGGGAGACAGATTCTCAACAACATTATACAAGCTCATGAGGTGGTACACTCTCTTAAGAGTAATAAGCAAGTTGGTATGATCATGCAACTTGACCTAGTGAAAGCATATGATGAGCTAAGCTCGTCTTACATTAGGGCAGTGCTGACAGCTTATGGCTTCGACCACAACTAGATAAGATGGGTTATGGCCCTTGTATCCATGGCTAGCTTCTCCATTCTACTTAACAGATCTCCCTCTAGAACTTTTAAGCCTTCCAGGGGTCTCAGACAAGGGGATCCACTCTCCCATTTCCTCTTTATTCTCATGATGGAAGGGCTAGGTAGAGCGATCAAAATGGAGAAATCTGAAGGAAGAATCTAGGGTCGAAAACTTACCCGAGAGAGTGATGCTTCTACTCATCAACAATTTGTGGATGACACAATGTTGCAAGGCATTCCCATAGTCAAGGGAGCTAGAGCTTTCAAATAGATCTTGAATGACTTTGCTTTGGCCACTGGTACAAAGGTAAGCCTTGACAAATCAAGGTTTTCTTTTTTAACACTGACATTGCTATTCAGAGGAACCTCACTAGAATTCTTGGGTTTCGAAGGGATCAATTACCTTCCAAGTACCTTGGAATGCCTCTTATGGACAAAACCCTAAGCAAGGGAGTGTGGGAGCCAGTAACTAATAAACTGCAGGACAATATCAGGAAATGGACTTGCAGGTCCTTAAATTTGGTGGGGCATCTTGTGCTTACAAAGGCTATCTTGCAAGCTATTCCCATTTTCATGTTTTCAGCTTTTCCTGCTCCTAAAGGAGTTATGCAACAAATCAAGAGTATTTAACGAAATTTTCTTTTGCGAAAAGGGGAAGAGGAAAGGAAGTGGGCTTTGGTAGATTGGGACAAGCTCTGCAAGCCTAAGGCCGATGGTGGCTTGGGGCTTACTAACCCTGAAACCCTCAGCAGAGTTTCAGGAGCAAAACTTTAGTCGAGGTGGCTCAAGAAATCGACAACCCCTTGGGCCAAGCTTTGGAAACATAAATATGCATATAATTGGTAGGAGAAGGATCATATCCATATGTCTAGGCTCATCAACGGCTCCCACATTTGGAACCTTTCTTGGGAGAATAGAGCCATTGTCCAGTAGCATAGTTTCTGGGAGATCCGAGCTAGGAACCTTGCACGGTTTTGGGAGGATAACTCGCAATAGGAACCAAATTTGTTTAGAGAAGAACTAACCACTCTCAAAAATGACACTGAAAACAAAGGTTTACTTATGGTAAGTGACTTCTGGGATCAAGTAACAGACAATGGTTAGCAGAGAATGTGGAAGGATCTTGGTTATAGTGAAACAAGTCCTTTAAAGGCCTAGGCAGATTCCCTAGATCTTGACCTAGAACAAAGGAAGATGTTGGTGTCATCCTCGTTTGACCAACTGAGATGGGGTCAAAACACCAAAGGCACATTTAACCTCAAAGAAGCTAAATGCAAGGCTCTAGGTTTTGATCATCCAATCCCTGATCAAGTGTGGAATGACCTATGGCAGAACCCACAATGGATGAAAATAAAGTTGTTTATGTGGCTGGTTCACCAAAAGAAAATTCTCGCATTGGAGAATCTTATGAAATAGGGTTTTGTGGGCCAATCCAAATTCCATCTATGTGGCATACAAGAGGAAATGATGGAACATTTACTAAACCTCTACCCCTTCATGTCAACCTTGTGGGATTGGGCAGTCTTAGTCTTCAGGCAAACTGACAGGGACAGACTCAGCATCACCAACACTTTAAAGAATTGGAGGAAAGACTTCTCAAGTAATGAAATTATTAATAAGGCATGGACTCTCGTTCTAGGCTTTAATATATGGGATGTCTGGAAGGAATGCAATGGCAGGATTTTCAAGAACAAAACAGACTCAACCCAGAACATCATTGTCCAAATTTTACGACAGCTCAAAGATACAGTAGGAGCCTTAATTTGGAAAATTTGTGAGGACTCTCCATCACTCTAGGATGCTAGCATACTATTGTAGTTGGGTCTCCATTCTCTAGTTCCCCAAGGCACTGACAAGGGTGTGGGCAAAACAACTGCTGGTAAAGATATCTGGAAGCCTCCTCCTCATGGGTTTTTGAAAATAGATATAGTCGGAGGTTCTAAGGGCAACCCAAGGATCGTTGGATTTGGCAGTGTCATCAAAGATGAGTAGGGGTGTATAAAGGATATATTTCACAGTCATTTGGGGAATGCCACTAATAACATGGTGGAGCTCATGGCCTTAGAGCAAAGCCTAGAAATTCTAGTGGAGTCAAATTTACACAATGCCATCATTGAAGCTGACTCTAAATTGGTCATTAATGTGGCCAAGAAATTTTGTAATGGAATGACACTTAGAAATGTGTTGAAACGTTGGAGGTTATCACCAGTATTTCAGCATATTCATTCCCACTTGTGAACCTTGAGAACCACCAGCTTCGTCCATGTGACAAGAAAATCCAATATGTTAGCTGATAGTCTGGCGAATGGAGTGATATGTAAGGAAAGCTATATTCGGCACGATTTGGTGTCTATACCCCCTAGAAAACTGTGTGAAGGTTGTCAATGTTAGGCTGCCAAAGATATGGAGCACTTTCAGACCAGTAGTAGTGAGCAAGAGGAAGACTAGCAGAAGGAGGACAGGGTGGAGGCCCTTGAGCCATAGTCACTGCTAATCGTAAAAACTCAAATGAAGAGAAGAGTGAAATAGTGAAGTCGATGCATAGTAAACATTGGATCTAGATGACCAATGGATGAGATGTGTTCGGGATGGGCGGCCAGGATTAAGTCGCATAAGGTGGAGCTTAGAAATGAATAGCAGAGTTTCAATCTAAGTAGTGGTAGATGTTTAATGACGACATTTGATCTAGATCTTTGGATTGATAAGGTGGATCGACGGTGCTCAATAGACTAGCGGAAGTAGAAGAGAGAGGAAGTCTTAGAGCTTGGTTGAAATTCCACAGTAAATCCTAACCATTGATCCCGCAGTTAATGCTTATGTCTTATTCAACTACGGGGGTCGAGAGATGGTTATCCTATATGCTAGATGAATGGTTACAGATTGTGGGATTTAATGGCCTTATTCATCCAATAGATATCAAGTCAGAAAGGGACCGAACGTTAACCACAAGGACAGACCCAAACATTTATATATTAAAGTGGCTTTATCTTTATCACCTCTATAAGGATGTTAATTGTCATGTAAGTGGTCTGAGGTGATGTCATTGTAGACTGTCATATCAAATGGGTTTTGATCGATGATGCTGGATCACCAAGCTACATTGTTAATAGAAGGAAGTATCGATCGTTGAATGGAAGGTAAGTTCGATGATGGTGATTGAGCGTTTAGGCTTGGGCATTAACTCAAAGGTGGAAAAAGGAATTCACATATCACTAGTCGGGAATCCTGTGTGTGTTGTATTTTGAGTTTTTGTAACTCCATGATGCAATGTATGATTTTGGGTTTTGTTGACCCTGTTGTCCATTAACCAGCAATAGGTATGTCTTGAGATGGTCTTTACACTGGTAAAGATGTGTACCATATGTAATCACCTTTTTCGGTTAATTGAAGGTTCCACTCATATTAATCATATTACTCATATTAATCATTCATAAATATATCACTTCAACTATTAATAACAAAATACAATCAAAAATAGTATATTAAATACAAATTCATAAGTATATCATTGAATTATTATAAATACAAAGATATTGAAAATTACGGGTGGCCAATACCATTTCCACCAAGAATTTAATGCTTTTACAATCCAAACTTAATTTCTTTAAAATATTAATTTCTTTCGAGCACACACCACTGCTGATTAATAGTTTGGATATTTGGATATGATTTCGAATCACTGACTATTCAAATACATGAATTTAATTCTTTTACAATCTAATTATAATTTCTTTAAAATCTTACTTTCTATGAACCACACACCACTACTAACTAACAGTTTTGATATGACCACCCATAACTATTCAAATATGTGAACTAATTTATTATGCAGAATTTAACAGTCAACAATAATTTGAAAATCAGATTCAATTACCAATAAAAAATAAGGTTAAAACTTTACAAGAGTTAAGACAATTTAAACTAGCAATTGCACCTAGAGGTGTAAAAGAGGGCAATAGGAGTGGGGAATGTTGAAGGCAATAGTTTACATATTATTATTTGTAATATTTCTAACTTGCAGAAGGATCATATGCCACTTTATCATTTCAATATAACCATTCAAAACATGTGAGCAAAGGTTATGCATACTACTTTTTACCATCAAACTGACCATTCCATCAAAATGGCAAGTGCATCAATATAACATAGTAGCATGATTCAATCATACTGGCTTAACTGGCATAAATTTGATAGCAATATAAAACTCAGTGAATTTTCCATTCAATGTGTAAATGATACAGGCAACCTACTTTCCACTACAACCCAAACACCTCAAAATTATTTTTAAAAACCACTAAAAATGCATATAAACCCTCCCAACATTATGTTCTAGTTTTAGGAGTCATGCTCTCTGTCAAGACTTCAATTCTAGCAACTCCAAAATCTGCAATCTTGATAGACTTCTCTGTAGCTAAGGGTAGATTACTAGACTTCAGATCCCTATGAATAAACCCAATATTTTGCAGATACTCCATGCCCCTTGCCACATCAAATGTCTCCTTAACTACTAATTTTAAAGGTACTGGGAGGTTATCTCTTCTGCTAATCTTAAAGGTGAATTTTCCTCTTTGCTAGAGACTACTTCATACAACCCCCCTTAGCATACTCCCATATACCAAACCAAAGGTTTCTTACAACCTCCTATGAATCTCATTGCATTCTCATGCCTCAGAGTGGCCAACATCCTAGACTTTCTGTGTGAATCGATGCTCCAAGATTTGGACATTCTCTGTATTATCCTCTGATATCTCAAGGATTTTCACTGCAACATACTCATAAGTGTACATACCTTTATAAATTTTACTAGATGTTCTGTGTTGAAAAGGAAGACTCGTGTTGAATTTTCTTAAGTCAATGGTCCACTCATCATATTCCTAAAGGCCATCATCATCCATAAGTTCTTGTGCAAGGTCATCTTCTCCAGGGGTCTAAGTGGTTACGCTGTTATGGGCCACACTGTGGGCTATGGATGCTTAATCTAAAAAATAGAGAGAATTATTACAACATTAAAATGAAAATGGGCAATGCCCTCGTGCAGTTCAGGTTCGAATCCATGAAGCTTAACTAATTCTTTAAATAACTTGAAGTAGGCCTTGTCAAGAGTTTAAAATATGGTATGAACACCTATGTCTAAGAGAGAGCTAATACAGAGCGAGAAATTTTGAGTAGTTTAGTTATTCTACATAATATTATTATTCATGTATCCAAACCCTCGTGGAGGCATACCTACACCAAGAAAACAATATAGGACTAGTTTCTGTATAAACCCCCGTAAGAACTAAAATGAGGAATGGAAACTATGCCATAAAAAAATTTTCTTTTAGAAATTTAAATACCTGGAAATGAGTAAAGGAGGAAACCATACTTACAGGTGAAATCCAACCATTAACCTATAATTAGAATCCCTAAGGAAAATGGCAAGTGGTAAATATAAAAAAAAGGTGATCGGAACACTACTGTTGAGTTGGAAGATCGAAGACTAGGCCTAGTGAAGCGATATGTCTCCAAGTCTAGGCTAGATAATGAAATTTCCATAAAATAATATGTGCTTGATGATGAGCTAAGTATTGAACAAATTTTTTCCAACAAGCAGGTAAAACAAGAAAAGAGTACAATTATTTTCTTCTGCAAAATTTTTAGCCATGGTTTACAGTGATTAGAATGGTACATTTGAGTTAGAAGATGGAAGTCTAGGCCTAGTGAAGCGAAATGTCTCCAACTCTGTCCTGGATAATGAAATTGTCATGCAAGAAAATGCGCTTGGTGGTGATGTGATCACTAAAAAAAAAAAAATCCGACAAGCAGGTAAAACAAGAAAAGAGTACAATTCTTTTATTTAGCTAAATCTATAGCCATGGCTTATAGTGATAAGAATGGTACTATTGAGTTGGAAGATGGAATACTAGGCTTGGTGAAGTGAAATCTCTCGAAGTATAGCTTGGATAACGAAATTGTTGTCGAAGAAAATGTGCTTGGTGATGAGCCGTGTGCTTGGTGAAATTGTCATCCAAGTTAATAATTGTTCTAAAGGGTTAATTGTACTAAGGTTTTGAAAAATTACCCTACTACAAGCCATGATGGCCATATTTTGAACGAATGAAAAGATAAATTTTCTTTCTTTGCAATCTAGAGAAAGATTAAAGTTGCAATGGGAAAACCCTTCAAGGAAAATTTACAATACTTGCAAGAAAAATGACAAGACTTATAAATTTTTGTGTAAATGACCTTAGAAAAAAAAGTAAAACCCTTACAAGGCACAAGCTAAATCACACAAAATCTTAGTGAATCTCACAAAAAAAATGCATAGGCACATTGTATTTTGAATGTGGAAGAAAATCCTTGGATTTCAAAGGTTAGACTACACAGAGCTCTCAAGAACTGTAGCAAGAAACTCCAACAATCCGGAAGACGATGACCAACAAAAACTGCCCTTCCTCCTATTGTTACTATGAAATTGTGGAATGGCACTGGGTTGAGGTCTTCAAAGGGTAGAGAGAAGATTTTATGTAAGCGAGAGTTGGGAGTTTGTGGGTGCAGAGGGGTTAGGAAGAGGCGACGATGCTACAAAGGCATCAGACAGAGGCCATGACTAAATGGGAGGCATGTACACAAAGTGACCTCAATTCAACCTATGCCACGTGTCCTATTTGTATTTTCCTAAAGGACAAAAATGAAATATTTTAATTAGTTAGGGTGAGTAGTGTTTTCCCACCCCAATCCGACAAAAAAAATTCCTATCAGAGTAAAAATACTTTCAACGATATTCTTTTTTTATGCATTAAACATTAAATACTATGTAAAAATCCAACCATTGTTTTATTGTTTTACATTTTATTTATTTCATAAAAATAAACTAATCATTGTTTTACTATTTTAAATATTGTTCATTTAATGAGAATAAGATAATATAGATAAATGAAAACACAAAGAATATCTAATAGATAAAATGAAAACTCAACAAACCAATCAGTGATTTTATATATTATTTCTATTATTTACTGATGCAGGATCATATAACCTAGGGTATCATGTTTACTAAAGGATTTAGTTCCCTAAGTTAGGATTTAATTATTTAATGTATTTTTCCTATAGTTTTAAAACAAAATGAGAATTATTGTAATTAGGAGAAAGTTCAAGAGTAGTTTGGAAGAGTAGAGAGATTTGAGAGGTACTTAGATCTCATCTAGAGATAAGGGATTTGGTTAGAGTTTTATGGATCATGGGAGGATATATAGAGAAATTGTAGGAGTTTGTTTAGGATATAGAACCTACTTTCGGTTTAGATCCATTTGTATAAATCAACAAGTCATGTAAAGGGGCGTGTGTGAAAAAGAAGAGGAATGACAGGAATATTATCAGGTCAATAGTTCTCTTGTGAATGTCTTATTTCTTTAATGAATTATTTTTTATATTTTGTATTCATTTATTGTGTGTTCATTTTAGTTTCATGTCTGTGGGGTTTTTAGTTGCAGGCTTTATGGTATGTGCCATCATTTTGGTATGAGAGAAGAGTTCATATATTCATTTTCATGCTTTCTAGAAGAAAAGGAGTTGCATAGTGTGTTAGTCGTTGGAGATGTGTTAATTGTCTACAAGAGTTTTGCAACACTGGTTGAATTTTTATTACACTGAGAGTCATGTGGTATGCTCACTTGGGAGCTACATCAATGAGTTTTGAGGTTGTACGAAGGTCATAATGATTGTTGTTTGATCGTAGCACCCACAAAAACTAAATGATCTCTCCCATGAATGAAAGCCTGTTAACTGTGTTAGAAATATGTCAACCAAGGGGATCTCCTCAATATAATGTCTCAATCATACCTCACACTATTTTGTGTAGGAGTCCCATCTAGTATAAAGGCATGGTTGCCAAATCCTTAAATATTTTCATTAGCTCTAGTTGTCAGCATAGGAGAGTGATGCAACGGTGTCTTCAAAAAGCAAGGGAGGGTGCCCTGGTGAGTGTGCAGTTGCAACCGGGTCAAGGTTCTTCTATTGCAAAGGGGGGAGAAAAGTGAGTCTCTAAGTGAGAGGTAATAGTACCACCCAAGAAGAGACACACATGAACCTGAAGCCTTCGTCTAACATCCAACCGAGTAGTCCACAATGGATGTGATGGTCGTTACAACCAAAAACCAAGGAAATATTTGTCGAGTATCCCAAGGAATAGTCCACAAGGATGGGATAACAATAAAATTCACTATAAAACATTCTCAATAATATAAGCACTAAAATAACCAAATTATTTCAATTGTCTTATTACATGTGAAAGAAAACATGAAATAAAAACATCCATAGAATAGTCTTGAAAACATTCATAGTCCATGCATGAAGAACATGCTAGCCTTAAGAGGATTCTGTTATTAAGAAAAGGTTCAAAGACATTTTTACAATGTAAATCACTAGCCCCAATAGTGGGACATTGGAGCCACTCCTTTCTCCTTAAAGAGCTAGTTGATCTCTCTAACACCTTGTAGGAGGAGCCAAGGTCAAAATTCCAATGCTCATACAATGAGGGGGTATATATAACCAAGGGGTAATGCTTCCCCTTTGTGACTCTGCGACTACCCTCATGATTGTTCAACTTCCCATGACTTTTCAAATTACATGACTCTCCATATTACATCTATGTCCTTTGGACTTCCACTTTACAATGAATGCAATATACATGGTCCCGCCTTGGAAGATCAACTTTCTTTCTCGACTGAAAGAGTGTCTTTTGCACGTCTTCCTCCTTCATCTCTTTCCTCATCATCATGTCGCAATAAAGTACCTGTATCTAGAATTTACTCATGATGACATGATATCATCCTGAAATCTTCCTAACCTAATATGGTGCATTCAACTTAAAATACGGAGCTCGAATTCAATTTTAGGTCAGAGAGAGAGAGGCTCAGTGACTATGCTACATAGTCCTCGTAGCCAAGGCCAATGTTTCACACTTGGAAGTGCAATGTGCAGCTCAGGTTGGGCTCAAAGGTTGTCTTCTGCATAGTTTGGGAGGTGAGGAGTCCAAGTGAAGGAGGGGCCATTGTGGGATATTTTTGCATAGTTCTAGGAGATAGTGGGTCTGGATGAGAGGAGGACAACTGAAGATAGCTTTTGCATAGTTATGAAAGGGGAGGCTAACTTCTTTCTACGCAGTTTTGGGAGATAATGGATGAGGTTGAGAGAGTGACCATTGTAAGAAGCCTTTACATAGTTCTGATACTGAAGGCAGACTAGTCCCCTACAGGTTGTACATCCCAGATGCAGAAGGAGGCACCTTGTTGCTTGTGCTTGCGCAATGTGGATTTTGGGTAAGGCTAAATAAAAATATTGCACAATTATGGAAGGGAAGGTTAGGTCTTGGGCTCATGAATTGTGCAATGTAGTAGTCTAGGGGGACAATAACTTCACATTACATAGATTTAGGGGTCAATGTCACAACCTGTTGACCAGAACTGTGCAACACGCATTCGAGGCAAGCTGAGTGAAGCCAAGTTGAAGGGTTGGGGGCCTTCTTCAGAAAATATTTGGGGTTGAAGATGTGAATTTCATAGCTTAGCAAGGTTTGATGAGGCTAGGTTGTTAGGAATCCTTCGGAATTTCACTAAGTGTGGGTTCAGTGGAACCGATGTGAATACTGATAGAGCTTGATTGTGACCACACACATGGACACTTTCTGACACAACGTAGATCATCTAGAACATATGAAAACATACTTCCCTTGGTGCAACAATCTTTGTGGCAACTTTTGACAAGTGCAACACTGAAGATAAACTTTGTGATGATAATGATTACACTTGTGTAATAGTGTGTGAAATTTTGGAAGTGAGTGAGAAACATGTCTATATGATGAGAACAACTCATGTTAACCAAGATTCCCCCTTTACGCAAACCAAAACTCTCTTTTGCATGATAAACAATAATTCTCGTGCTTGAATATGACACTTGCTATATAAAGATAAAAGTGTCAACGACACTTGAGATCCAGGAAGGGATATAGAAATCATGAGTTGACAAATAAGTGACTCAAGAATGGCCGATCACAAGATCCATAGTAGGCTTCAAAATTTGAGTGTATGCCAAAATTTTGGAGGGTGTTGCAGCTACTACAACCCTTGGAGACACACTAATAGAATCCCGCTTCTTTGTTTTGCTTAACTCTTTCATGCAGGGCCTTGGTTCTTTGGGAAGTATTGATTCATCCTGTAGATCACTTTGGCCTTTTCCACTTACCCCATGACTAGACATGGTATCCTTTGTACCTTATCAGTTGAACACAACATGTAGTTTGGAAATATCATAGTGTTTCATCTTTGGTGTTTCTCCTCTTCTAGCAGGCCTAGAGAGTACCCTAGCAGAGTCATGCATGAAAAAAAACATTATTCGGCTACCATAGAGCTTGGATAGTACCCAAGTGGAGTTGCTTGCTTCACCTCTCTGCACAAGAATCCTTTCTCTTCTTTAGCATTTATTTATTTATTTTTAAAATAGGAATGTGCATTGGCACATATTCATTCTAGGCGGAAGAGGGATCCTGACTTATAGAGAGTAGAAGAGGTTGTTCCTTCAGAGAAGCATATAAAGACCTCTGGTTTAGGTTTTCTCATTTAGATTTTCTTTTTCCTTCTCTACTAGTTGGATAAGCATGAAGAACATATATAAGAACTGATTGTAGGTATAAGGTTTCCTAGATAGACACAGGTTCATGGTTGGACCAAAACTCTCCTTACAGATGAATCGTATTTTCCATCAGAACTTCATCAACCAAAAGACAAAGCCAACACAAAGAAGGTTGTTTGGAGGTCTAGCCAAATGTTCCAATTTGAGAAGACTCTTTAGAATTAGGCCACACACATTCAATGAAGCCAAAATAGGTCTAATCACAACACTTATCTGTGTGATGAAAAACAAAGGAGAAACTCAACAAAAAGAAAACAAGGCGAAAAAAATAAAATGCACAAAGAGGGAACAAAACCAAAAGAAAATAAAAAAAAAATGGATCAAGAAAACCTAACGTAGAACCAGAATAAGAAAACAAGGAAAAGATATAGGGAATGAGTGCAAGAAAGGGAAAATCAGAAGGCAACTAATCCTACTCCTAACCTAATAGCTAGAAGGTCGACGTCACATGTAATGAAACTAGTGAAGACAACATATCTATTCCTGACCTACATGCACCAATATATGAAGAATTGAAACAAATACAAAGTAATTTTTCATGGAAAATATGAGATCTAGAATAACTTGCACAAAATCTCGAAGGTCTTTCTTATGGGTAGAAAGATGTGTCACAACCACAACTTTCGACCAATTCACATTCTTACCTTTCGAATGAATACCATCTTAAAAAAAACCTTGGAAGCTTATTTTTTATGTGTCCCCATCTACACTAAAATCTTTAGTAAGCGTGAGGGAAGCTCGAAACTTGTTGCTCATGACAAAACCTGCCAAGCAAGATTGCTCCAAACATTTAGCGATTGGATCATACAATTTGTGAAAACCCTCATCAAATATTTAAAACTATGAGATTTCAATTAGAAGCATCGGATTGTGATGAGAATCTTGTAGGGGAAAATATATCTTATCATTTTCAATAGTTGCGTCAAGACAATGAGGACTCAACATAACTATCAATGAAGTTTGAAGTGTTTCAACTATTCGACACAAATTTGAACAGTGAGATATTGAACGATTAAGTTCAAGAGATGTAAAACCACTCTCCTTAGATGCGCTTATGGGAGAATGATAAGTTGAATGACAGTCATCAAGGATAGAGGAATGATCAGATGAGCTCATTTAAGCATTAGATTCCTAGTTTGTGATCAACAAAGATAAACCAATTTGAACAGTTTCGTGAATGTTTTGAAAGATAGAATCATTTTCTTCATGGGATGAATATGGCAGTACATTTGTTCATAACTGGTAACACATTGCAATAGCATTGTAATCATTGGGAGAAGTGGGAAGGTATGTTAGTACAATAGGCACATGGCACTAGTCAGGATGGAATGAACATAAAGGAGATTGATTCACACAATAACTCGTGCATACATTCACACTCAAGAGGGTTTCACATGCAATGAAGGATAAGGTTCGAGATATGATATTCATAAGGAAATCTAGGATCTTCTCATCACAAAATACATATGATAGATATGATCCCTTTAATCAGGAATGATCAACTTCCATGAGAGGTACACATTCCAAACCCGATTTTGCTGCAAGAGACTTGCATGAAGACAAATGAATTGTAAAATATTCTTGAGTCCAATCAGAAGTAAAATCTTGAGAGTTTTAAATATTACATCTGAAATACTAAACATATTTGAGAAACATATTTTCACTGAATGAAACCATGTAAAAAGAAGGATTGTGTGAGTGAAATCGGATTTGACTTAGTTGGTTAGGGGGGGGTTACTAGAGTCGCGAGATCCTGACATAACCATCAATAGAGGTTGAAGTGCCTCGACTCCCTAGTGGCTCCTAGAACCTCCAAAGATTGTAGAATCACATTTTGAAGCTTGAACAAGATCATGCATGGTTTGAGGATAGTTGATGTTATTGGTTTCAATAAATTCATTTCTCATCAAGTAACAACCATCTCTGTTAGTAATCTTACCATATTTTTCAAATTCAATAACCAAATTTGCTCAAGTTGTAATATTATTCTGATCACAAATTTAGAGATAAATCAATGAGTGAGATCTCATGAGAAAGATGATTTGAGGTGTTTTTTCATGCAAGAGAAGATATGGTGAGGGTTGGGAAGGTTACTCTATGATTTGACTATTTTCAATTTCATCATGGACAACCTCACTACCTTGTGTCACCTCAGGGGATATCTCATCAGATGAATAAACTGAATAGCATAGAGTATCTCTACCAAAAGTAATACATTGTAAGAGATAGGGCACATGAGATAGTGACGCAAAGAGGAAGCTTCAATATGAACATCTTCTTTGACCGAACCAGATTCTAGATCTAAATTAAAATCTTCATGAGAAACCGAAAGACCATATGATGTGCTTTGGAATTCACCATGACATATGGCAATAGAGTCACCATCATTGGAATGATTGTTTCCTAAGGCTTGGGGCTGATTAAAAGAATTGATTGCATTTGATTTACTACTGAGATTGGCAGATTGATAATCATCTAAGAATGGAAGTGCATCATCTTGACATTGAGGATCTTGAAAAATGTAAAAAAGATTCAAAGCACCTTCACCTTCCTGTACCTCTACGTGTGTAGAGTGACTTCCTTGTACTTGATCACAATTTGAACTAGTAACACAAAAATCAAGAGGGTGTGAAGAATAGATGGTGGAACAAATTTCCACAGTGGATCATGGTACAAAGATTCATGGCTTGTAGATGGTAGAGGATAATAGAAATCCATATGACATTTGAGATTGCAGTTATGAACAGTGACATCATCTTACGAAACATAGGAGTTAATATTCTCCATAGGCCTCATAAGCCATTTGGGATTTTCCTCCATTGAATCTGGATCATGAGAAATGGAAGAAGAATGAGAATATGGATTGGGAATTTGATTTTCATATTTATCGCAAAGAGGAACCCCTATAAAACTAGGAAAGGAGGAGGAAAAAGAACAAAAGGGGCAGTAAGCTCCTCCTCTAAAATTTGAGGTGTCTCAGATTTGCAAGATTTGGGGGAATAAAAATATTAGGGGGTTCAGGTTCACCGTGTAACGAGATAAGAACCAAACAATCAAACTCTTGTAGTAGGAAATCCTAATTCATATGTTTTTTTAGGAATTTCATAACAAAGATAAAGGAATCGATCACAAAAAACCTCAATTGATTCATTTGGCTTCATTCTTAAGAGATTGATTCTTCCACAAATATTTTAATAGTCATACTTATCGAAGGCTTTATTGAGCTCCTTGGTAAGCTGGTTGAATGGATGGATAGAAGAAATGGGTAGTGTATGAAAGCATTTATTAATGCAACCTTTGAATGTGAGGGTGATTAATCTAGCCATGACATGTTTGTAGTGTATTATGTTGGAAAGGAAAAGAGGGACAACTTGAAATAGATTTTTAAGAAAAGTTGGTTCACCCTCACCATCAAACATAAATTCAGACAAGTTATGAATAGCTTTCACAGGGATGGTACAATTAAGATCTTTATAAAAACCAAGGTGATCCCCCCAATATGAACTCCTAATCAGACCTCACACCATTTGGTGTTTGTGTCCCATTTGGTATAACGGATCAGTTTTCAAATCCTTAAATATTTCCCTTAGCTCTAGTTGTCAACATGGGAGAGTGATGAAATGGTGTCTTTGAAAATAAAGGGAGGTGTGCTTGGTGATTGTGAATTTGCAAATGTGTCAAGGTTCTTCTACTTCAAAGGGGGGAGAAAAGTGAGCCTCTAAGTGAGAGGTAATAATACCACCCAGGAAGAGACACACATAAACCAAAAGGATCCATATAACATCTAGCAGAATAGACCACAATGGATGCAACGGTCATTACAACCAAAAAATAAGGAAAGATTTGTCTAGTATCTCGTAAAATAGACCACAAGGATAGGGCAACAATAAAATGCATTGTAGCACATTCTCAATAAGATAAGCACTAAAATAATCGAAGTAGTTCAACTATCTTAGTACGTGTGAAAGAAAACATGAAATACAAAGTTCCACATAATAGTCTTACAAACATTCATAGTCCATGAATGAAGAATGTGTTGGCCTTAAAAAAATTATGTTATTAAGAAAAAGTTCATACACACATGTTTAGAATGTACATCACTATCCCCAATAGTGGGACATTGGAGCCACTCCTTTCTCCTCAAAGAACTAGTTGATTTCTCTAATGCCTTGCGGTAGGAGCCAAGGTCAAAAGTCCATTTCTTATAAAATGAGGGGCTATATATAGCCAATGGGTAATGCTTCCCCTTTGTGACTCTTTGACTACCCTCATGACTATTCAACTTCCCATGAATTTTCAACTTACATGACTCTCCATTTTACATATGTGTCCTTTCGACTTCACCTTTACAATGACTACAATATACATGGTCCATAATGATGATGTGGCATACGAAAACTCATGAATAAATATGACATGGAACTATTGATATGAATTGCTTGGATGATGTGGCAACGTTAGGCCACTACTATTATTCTGAGTGATGTCTTCTTGAGAGTGCTTTTGTCTTCCAGCCCCCACGACTTGGTAACATGAATCCCCAATGATCTGAAATGTTGAGTGGTGGTCACAAATTAGTGTCCCTTTGTATTTCCTTGGAATATAATCTTTATTGCTCGTGTGAAAAGTGTCTTTTGCATGTCTTCCTCCTTCATCTCCTTCCCCACCATCCCATCGTGACAAAGTACATGTATCTGCAATTTACTCATGATGAGATGACATAAGCTCAAAAAATTCCTAGCCTAAGATGGTGCATCCAACCTCAAATACTAAGCCGAAATTGAGTTGCAGGTTAGAGAGAGAGGCTCAGCGACTATCCATTGCATAGTCCCAACAGCCAGGGCTAAGGCTTGAGGCTAGAACTATGCAATGCACACTCCAAGGTAGGCTCAAAGGCTATCTTGTACATAATTTTGGAGATGAGTGTCTGACTGAAGGAGGAGCCACTATGGAAGATTTATACATAGTTCTAGGAGATAGTGGGTTGGGATGAGGGGAGGACCACTAAAGACAACTTCTTCATAGTTCTGGAAGGGAAGGTTGACTGATTTTTGCATATTTTTCAGAGACAGTGGGTAAGGCTAAGGGAGTGACCATTGTAAGAAGCCTCTACATAGTTCTAATAATGAAGGGAGACTAGTAGCCTAAGGGATTGTGCAGTTTAGAGGTGTAGGGAGGCAACTTGTTTCTTGGATTTGTGCAATGTGCATTTTGGCCTAGGTTGACTGAAAATATTACACAATTTTGGAATGGAATGATGGGCCTTTGGCTCAATAATTGTGCAATGCACTAGTCCTGGGGAACAAGAAATGTGCATTTCATAGATCCAAGGGTCAAGATCATAGCCTATTGACTAGAACTACACAATTTCTAGTCTAGGTAGACTCGTTGAAGCCAAGTTGAAGGGTCGGGGGGCTTCTTCGAAAAAGGCTAAGTGTTGGACTAATGAGACTCATAGGTGAAGTAATGAAGGTTTGAATATATCCTAACACTTATAATACTTGATGCCTCAAAAACATGGATCACTGATGACACATGAACAACACTTTCGCTTGTATGTGCTCGCCTCATGACCAGTTACGACAAGTGCAACACCTAATATAGAATTTAAGACGACCGTGACAACACTTATGCTACAATGCTCAAAACGTTATGAATGAGAGCGACAAATGTTTATATGGTTTGGAAATCTCATGAACACAAATATATGCCCTTGAAACCACTATAATGATCATTTGAATAAAGTGCGACAACTAGCATGTGGAAAGACAACATTTTCCCTATGTTGTGAAAGGGAGAAAAACACTTAGAGAAAACACATGGAATGACTTTTAGTGCTTTTAACCATACATGTCATTGAAGACCTAATGATATGAGAGTGATAAGATTTCTTTCATACTACACTAAGAGGTGCATTTCAACTTGATAGAGTATGTTTCTCAAGTGAACATTTTCACGTATTCCCATCTAAATGGATGTTGTCCCAATTCCTTTGATTGCATAGTTGTTGTATTCTCCACGCTACACCTATTATGCTAATCTTCTTTCCACCAAACGTGTATTATGTTCATGCTCCTTGTCATCTGTCCTAAAGATCCACTGCCAATGAACCATATATTACTATCATTTATAAGAGATATTGCAAATGCAGAATGGTAGAAGTGATATTTATCTCCTTTAACTTTGGGTCTCTTGGACTACTCATCAAATTCTATTGTGGTAGCATGTTCATTTCCTCTCTTCATCCTATAGTCAAACCTTTCATGACAATTGGCTTTGAAGTGATTAAAATTGTCGCAACCAAAGCACTAAATTTGAGACATGTCTTTCTTCTTTGGAGAATTGGGTCTAGTATTAAAACCCTTTATCTTCATTTGAAAACAAGAATTCTTTATTCTTCCAAATTTCATGGAATGAGATGCATAGGTTTCATAATAGTGTTCTTCTTTTGGTTCTTTCTCTATACAGAAGTCTTGATTCTTCTTGAGTTCAAGCTACTCATAATTCTTCCAAACATGGAGCTTCCTTTTTGTTGTTTATGCCTGCTACAAATGAATCCCATGAGTGTGGTAGTCCATTAAATGCTAACTCACAAGTTCTTTATCAGAGACAATTTCATCAATAGCTTGTAGTTGATATCTTAGTTGAGAAACCCTCATAAAGTATAAAGCCATTATACATATCATTATTTGTCATTCTTATATCATGAAGCTAATTTCTCAAGCTCATGACTTGGCCAATATTGTTGAGATATATGGAATAAGATAGTCCTTGATGGAGTCCACTATAATGTTGATGCTAATGATGTCAACTTTTTTGTACTTCTTCTTTCCAACTTCATATGCAAGTTCAATCGCTTTTCCTTGAAATTTTTTCCAAACTATCTTCTTTTGTAAGAATTAGGTCAATTCTTATCTTCCAAGCCCTAAAGTTAGTCGCTCTCTCTAACGTGTTCTCTAATTTCATAGTAGAGGCAACAGATTCAACTTGAGTATAGATCTAGGGTTTCCTCAAAGTAATCTCAAGATATGGTTTTTCAGGGAGTGATTTCTATGCTCTTTCCTTTACTAAAACCCTAATACGATGCTGATTTTTAAAAACAATTAATAGATAATTTATTTTTGAACTATGGTAATTACTTGTGAATATATATTATAGTTGTGTTATATCCATCAACCAATCACACTTCAAAAATTCAACTAATAACCATAAAAATAATGTAGGTATCACAATGCATGTGAGAGAGATAAATAGGTGAGTGAGATAATAGACAATAGTCCAATTGGTTTAATGATTGAACCTTAAAATATTTTCCAATGCTGAAGTGTTGTTTATTAAACACATAACATCAATTTATAGTTTATGGCTAATTTTCAAAGTGGGCCTACTTATTAAGAATATAATTAACATAAACTAGAACACTAGAACATTCTATCTTATGTTTATATTTTCTTCAAATAAAGGAATTTTAATATTAGCTTATATTTTAAAGGAAATCATACCTAAGTGACTTCTTATAGAAGGTTCCTCCATTTTTACTAAAAGGCATTAAAGGATATGCATGAAATTATCCATCACTAATTCGTCTGTCACATAATGGCTCTTCTTATAGAAAGTTCCTCCATGTTTCCTAAAAGACATTAAAGGATATCCATGAAATTATCCATCACTGATTCATCTATCACATAATGGCTTCTCTAGCAACATATTATTATATGTCCTACTTCATCATTTCTCCATTTAAATGCCATGAAAAATTACCTATGCCAATAATTTAATTGTAATTGTTCAATAAACTCATTTATTTTTAAGCCCAAATAGCTATATTGTACCCCATTTGGAGCATACATAAGAAAAAAATAGATATATTTCTTTCATATAAAAATTATTAAGTAATATGTGAAAGAATACTAAATAATAATAATCTTCACAACCATTTTAGTTTTAGTATTTGAGGCACGAATTCTTTAAGATATCACTTTTGGGGCACCGGTTCTTTGGGTGATGGCTTTTGAGACACCAGTTCTTTGCGTGATGGCGATACAAGTTCTTTGGGCAATTGCTTTTGAGACACGAGTTCTTTTGGCGGTCACTTTACAGGAACCTGGTTTGGTGGTGTTCGCTTCTCCACTTCCACCTTTGTGGTGTTGGATTTTGTTGTGTTGGGTGCTCTATTTTCTATCCCAGCCTTTGGTTTTGGATTTTCGGGCAAACCATTTCCTTTTCCATTCTGTGGAGAAAGCGGTTTCTGTGGAAGAAGTGGACATGTTGTTTTCAAACCCCGGAGCTCAACATCTTTGCATACAAGATCCATTGTGGTAGAAGTCCTTAACTACTTTATTTTTACTTGAAAAAACTCATTTTCTTCTTGTAAAGCTATTGTATATTTGGTTACATTGTTCAATAATGACTTATTTTTCTCCTCCAGCAGCATTTTCGTTTTTGTGATCTCTGAAAGCTTATATTCTAGATCAACAATAATTTGATCTTTCTCCATTATTATCGCTCTAGAGGAGTCTAGATCCTTCTCAAGAGAACCAAACGTTGTTTCCAACTCACCTACGTTTTTCTTGAGGATTACCACTTTTTCTTCTGCAACCAATGTTATTCCCTCCATTTCACTCTATAGAAAGTTGTTTTCTTCCTCAAGAAACTTTTTCGCAGGTGCAAGTGATGAAATTTGATCTATCAATTAAGTGACTGCAACATTACACTCATTAAACTGAGCCTTCAATGACTCTACTTAAATTCTTAGCTCTCTATTTTGATGATGTAGCAATCCTCTTTCCGCAACTATTGACTGAAGACTTGGTTGCAACATTGCACCATTGCTTTCCAAATTTTCCTTTTTAGAATCCCATCGATGTTTCTCTTCTACAAATTTGTCAAGTAATTATTGACACCTTGCCTTGGAATCATTCAACCCACTGTTAGGTCCCTATACTGCTAGTGCAACCACTTATTATTATTAATACAACCGCCTTATTATATTTTTGTGCCCATGCAGTCCCCATATTTTTATTATTGTGCCCCATAGAAGCCCACTATTGTTATTATTGTGCCCTTACATTATTATGGGACAAGGGTCTTGGGAGGACAACTCTGCGCAATTTCTAAGTGCAATGCAGCTAGACTGCTCGGTGCATTTTTAGAGAGCAGTGTTGGCTGGGGTCTTTGCACACTGTGAGGTTTCAACAGGCAAGGGAGGTTGTTGTTTCTACGCACTACGGGGTTTTAGAGGGAAAGGGAGGAATCTTGATGGTTGCAGAAGAAAAGCGCACAATTCCAAGAAACTAGATGAGGCTAGGTTGCCTGGGAAAATGGCTAAGTGTGATATCAGTGAAACATATGTGAACATGATAGGAATTGACTGTGATCACACACAAACACTTAATGACACAACATAAACAATCCAGAATGCATAAGACATACTTTTCTTGATGAAATAACCTTCATGAAAAATGTGCATGAAGTGAGTGTGTAACATGTCTATGTCATGACAACTCTTAGGATCGCGGAGGGGAGCTTGAAATCATCAGCTTACCAATAAGTGACCAAGGATGATCGATCGCATGATCCGAGGTAGGCTCTGAAATTTGCTTATGAGCCAAAATTTTGGAGGGTGGTTGTGGCCACTATAGCAAGACTGTAAATTGTATTGCATAGTATATGCATAAATCTGACCATACAACAAGTCACAAACACCACATGTTATATATGTATATATATCTTGAATGCAATGAAATAGATAGGGTTTATATAACATAAAACCACAACCAATATAATTCATACATATGCCATAACTCATTTTCTTTTTTCAAATTTAGACCTTTTCCATTATAAAGTATATCAAATTTAAAATAAAAGCACAACCCTTTGCATGATATATATGTGTGTGTGAAAACATTTGTAACCCTTACTCGATATAAATATATTCTCAATTGTTTTCACTTGTTAGTATGATTTTAGAAGAAGTTTTACTTTCATAATGAAAACATTTGAATGTCATAGACTATTGTAGGTGGAAAACAATTTTCTTAAGGTAGGATCCCACCGACTAGTTTTATTTTGTTATGTATATTTTTTTTAATTGTTCTTTCTAAGGAAATGGGAAAATAATTACTATGGCTAATGAATTTTTTAGCATTAACATGCATCAACATTGGTGACTCCATGGGCTAGTTTTCATAATGCAAACCATAACTCAAAATTCTCCAATCATAGAAATAAGTAACTTAGACTATGAATGAGTAGGATGTAATCTACCATTGGGGGTAAGGAAGCAAGGGATATGAGAAGTGGGACGAAGCAGATAGCACCCAAGGTGGTCTATCACAGGTAATGATAATGTTGGATAATGCTTCCACACAATCTGACTATTGGATAAAAGAGAAGGTTCCTAGTCTTTGAATTAAATTTTTTGTTGATGACAGGTTAAAATATGTTAGCATAATAATATTCTAGAGAAATATAGCTTAAAACACATTATATCATGCATAAACTTTTGGTATATCCCCACTTGGTTGGATGCATGAGTCAATCTTGGTATATCCCCAGTTGGTTGGGAGATGGATGTATGTATGAGTCTTTGGTGATAGGAAGGTCATTTATGATGTATAGAGTCATGTTCTTCTTGTAGAACATCTTTTCGCAGACCTTGCTTACAGTTAGGGGTGGCATGATCAGCACACTTTAGCATATCAGAGAATTCAGCATGTACTCAGGGGGAGCATAACCCTTTACCCTTGATGACAAAGGCGGAGAATGACTTGGGGTTGCCATCAAGTCTAAAGGGGGAGATCGTTGGAATTATGACACACGTTTGGTGCTATGACATAGGTGTTGTCCTTGATGGCAACTCACTCAGATGATAGATCATAGTTCAGGCTCACAAAATGAAAGAAAAAGAAGTATATGCAGGTTCCCCTGGACCAACCTGTGTATACACGTGCGCTAACAGACAAAGAAGTATACGTAGGTTCCCCTTGACCAAGCCGCGTATACACACGAGCTAGCAAACCAAAAGGCGTGTATGCGTATACACGCACTTTCACGCAAGGAAAAGCATCTACATGTTGAAAAACTTGGTTTTTGTCTGTGGTATTTGGTCCCTGGTGTTTTAACCCATGGTATTGATCCAATGTATCTTGACCAAAGTGTTGACCCCAGGTATTTGGTCCTAGGTATTACTTCTAATTGGTTTTGGACCATGGTATTAAGTAAGGCCTAAGGCTATAAAAGGAGAAGGAAATCATTAGGCAAAAGCACTCAAGCATTGAATATCTAATGAAGAGAAAGATCTAGACTACTGGTCATTAGGTTATGCTGGATCTGAATCAAGGAGGCACCTGAGCACTTGAAGAAGGATAAAGTTCTATTGATAGGTCAAGATCTTTAGGCTTGAAGAGAAGTATCTTTGTGTGGTTTTGATCTTTTATTGGTGCATGTCATAATCTGTAAATATAATGATCTGCGTATAACTGATGTCTGAATAGCTGTAAATGTTAAATTATCTTTTACAGATTTGTACACAGGTTCAATATAGCAAAGGCATGTATACACGTTGGTTCGGCATTTCAAAACAGCATATATGCAGGTCTACCTTCAAATAATAGCTTAAGAATGCAAGTTCGACACATTGAAGTAGTGTATGTCTCATAAAATATGTTTTAGCTACTTCTATTTGTTGTTGCAGTGTTATGGGTTCTGCATTGGGTTTTAGTTACTGTTATTGTGTTTTGGTTACAGCGTTCAAAAAATTGATTGTTTGATTCAGTTTTGGTTGGTGCAAAGGAGATTGATTGATGCAGATATATTTGATGTTTGATTGATGGATCCAGTTTGAAAATTTATGAAACGTGGTCCCTGGAAGAAAAGAGAAGGTTGTAGCCTTCTGTTGGTCAGCACCTACGTACTAGTACATCAGCTAGTAAAATAGCTAAGGGGCTTGTAGCTCCCTTCCGGGAGAATCTGGAGAATGAGAGAAGGTTGTATCCTTCTGCAGGTAGAAGCCTGCATACTAGTATAAGACTACACCAGTACAAAAATATTGTAAAATGAAGTTTCTTATTAAAAGAAGATAGAGAAAAATTGCAGCAGGTGGTTTTCACCCACATTGGGTTTCCACCTTATATCTTGTGTTCTTATGTGTGATTTTCTACTCTGTTTTTACTATACCTATTACTACTTATATGGTTATGATACACAAATTAAAGATAAACTGACTAAATAATAAGTTTACAAGGTATACACTGGTTTCTCTAAACACAATTGCGTATATACGTAAGTTGCATTAACAGAAGTAGCGTATACAAATCTATTTATGGAAATGAAATATTGTTAAGTTGCTAATACTGATTCACCCCTTCCCCTCTCTATTATTTCCAAAATTCTTAACAAACTTGTGATAATACCCTATCAACCCAAGAAATCCTCGCATATGCTTTATGGATGTGGGGATTTTCCATTCCTCAATGGATTTAATTTTTCTAGGGTCTACCTTAACACCCTCATGAGATACAATATGACCCAGATATTCCACCTCTTATACTCCAAAGAAACATTCGGAGATTTTTGCATATAATTGTTTCTCCTCCAATAGTTTGAGCACCCTGTCAACATGTTGAACATGATCTTTCCAAGACTTGTTTTACATTAGTATATCATCAAAAAAATACTATCACAAATTTTCTAAGGAAGGGTTTGAAAATGGAATTAATCAAACCTTGAAATGTTGAAGGTGCATTGGTAAGGCCAAAAGGCATGACCAAAAATTCATAATGACCCTCATGAGTTCTAAAAGTTGTTTTTGAAATGTCTTCAATCTTCATTCTGATTTGATGATATCTTGAACGAAGATCCAACTTAGTGAAGTAAATTGATCCATGCAATTCATCCAATAATTCATCAATGACAGGAATGGGAAATTTATCTTTAACAGTGAGCTTGTTGAGCTCCCTATAATCCGGACGCATGCGCCATGGCCCATCCTTCTTGTGCACCAATACTACTGTAGCAGAGAAAGAACTTTGACTAGGTTGAATTATACCAGCCTCTAGCATTTCTTCAACCATACGTTCAATTTCACTCTTTTGGGCATAGGGATATCTGTAAGGCCTAATGTTTGGAGGAACACTTCCTGGAATAAAATGAATAACATGATCATGATCACGAATAGGTGGGAGGCCTTTGGGAGTCTCAATTACCTTGGAATGATTGTCCAAGGCTTTTTGAAGATCTGGAGAAATAGATGATTTCGATGTGGGAACCTCTAGTGAACATAATTGTGCAATTCCACCTCGTTGTTTCTTCTTTAGAAGCTTTTTCATACTGTTAGAGCTGATTATCTTTCCCAGTTTCATTGGAATTGCCAATATTTCATCTTCCTTTCCTTCCACGCAAAATTTCATGAAAAGTTATTGAAAAATAAAATCTATTGTACCCAATGATTGTATATAAGAAGCAATTCAATTGCTTGGCTCTCTTACAATGAATAAAATTATGGGTACTTCCCCAATAATTCAACAATATTACCTTTTTCTTCTTGATATGTCCTTCTATCTTGATAGTTCAAGGAGTGGTAATTCCAACCAATGCATTACAAGATATGATTGGCTTCACTTATTATTTATCTTGGGTTTTTTCCTAGAGTACATCATATTATTTTGACATTTCTTGTTCCTTTTCTTCCTCCTCTTGACAATATATGTAGAATAATCTCTTCTAAGCACACTTATGACCTTTAGTGTATTTGCTATCACAATTGTAACAAAGCCCTTTTTCTATTTTTTCATCCAATTGTTGTGGTGTCAACCTTGTAGGTTGTGGAAGCCTAGGGGCAACAACACTTTCATCTTTATAGTTGTGAGTGGTAGGCTTCCTAGTTGCCGTAATTTTGCTTTCGACTTTTCTTTCTAACCTATATTCCTTCTTGAATGGATTAGGTTCCCAAAGGCGAACCTCATGTTGGATATTATCCTTTAAAGTCCCTATGAACACATCAATCCTATGCTCCTCTGGAATATCTTTTACCCTTATGTTCAATTTCTGGAAGTCCTCAATGTGCTCCATCATTGAGCCCTTTTGTTTGAGATTTATCAATTGGCTAAAAAAGGTGTCACTTTTTGTATCCTCATAATGTGCTATCATTGCTTCTGTAGAAATTGCCCAAGTGACAATTTGTTTATGAGATCAAGGCCATTGATACCATACAAACTGATTTGGTTCCAAATATAAAGTTGCAATATGTACCTTTTGTGTGTTTTGCACATTATGGAGATCGAAAATGTGCTCCATATGTAGTATCCATGTTCCAGGATCCTTGTCATCAAACTTCCTCATATCAATTTTTGGAACATGGTGCGACTTCAATCGAACATTAGAGTATACAAAATCATGATTAACATTTCCTTTGTTCTCATCATGAGTTACCTTTACTACCCTTTCACCATTAGTAACCATTTCTTGTAGCAACGTATTCAAATTTATATTCAATTCTTCCATCTTAGCATTCATGCCATTCATCTTAGTGTCCATGCCATTCATATTAGCTTCCATGCCATTCATCTTAGCTTCCACGTCATCCATCTTAACTTGCACACCATAAATATTAGCTTCCACGGCATTCATCTTGGATTCAGTTACCTTTTGTTAAAGTGAAATTTGTTGTTCTTGGTATTTTAATATTGATATATCATGTTGCATTTCTTCCTCTTCTTCATGAGTCATGCTAGAGCTTTCAGGTTGCTCACTAGGTGTTTCCGTTTTCTTTCTTCGGGTCATCAATTAATGCTAATAATTCTTCACTATTCCCTTTCAATTCCTTCAAATTAATTTTTCAAACATCTTATGCAAAATTTAAAAAAAACTACACACTTTTTTTTCACTTTGTAAGAGCTTGATATTGAATCTATTTTATCTCTATAATTGTGGATCTTGAATATCTAAAATCACATTCTATCGTATCCCTTTGAATCCTCTTTCTAACACCATAAGTCTGATCAAGACTAGATTCTCCAAGGAAGAGTTATGCCAAATCTCCCACGGTGACTTGATTATAGATGAGTTCAGTAGAGAAAACTTGTACGAAGTGCCACGTGTCAGTATTTCGACCTTAGTACCCGAAACTGATATATAGAAAACTAAATGTCGTCCTATTTCTGAAACTCCTTACAAAATTTCAATCTGATGCTGAGAACAAAAGTTATGATGATTTTCCCCTGGTCACCTATTTGGAATGTAATTCGAGAGTTTGTTAAAACCCTAACTTCCTTAGATCATATATCCAAAAAGATAGCATGACAAGCTTTGCAATTTGGACCCGACGTTCAGAATGACTTCAGTTCAAATGGGTTTTTGTTGTAGCTTCTAAAACATTGCAGAAAAAAAAAATTATAGCAAGAATTCCATGCTGACCGGTTTGCAGCAATGAAACTCTAGATTCCAAAGCTTTGATACCAAATGTTACGAGACCAGCTGACAAAAGGATTGAAAAGATAGATCAATGCCTTATAAATAAGCCTCTTCAATGGGGAAACCTCCTTTACATTACACAAATGAACAATTCTTGGATTATAGAAATGACAAGACCTCCTTTCTATATATAGGAGTCTAAGTGGTCATAATATACTGAGGGCCGACATAACAATAATAATGTAAGGGCACAATAATAACAATAGTGTGCTTCTATGGGGCACAATAAAAACAATATGGGGACTACATGGGCACAATAATTTAATAAGGGGGTTGTACTAATAACAATAAGGGGTTACACTAGTAGTATAGGGACCTAACAAGAAAGTTGGAGATGGTTTCACATTTCAATTATTTATAAATTATCTTGTTAATTAATGTATATAAAAAATTCAACACCTTAACTATCTTCTAAGAAGAGATCATTTTCATCTTATATTTACAACAAAATTCAAAATTTGATTTAAAAATTCTTTTGAAATTCAATAAATAAGGTGACCATGTCAAAATCACAGCGATAAAAAAAATTTAAATGTAATTGTCCCATTTTAGAAGAAGCCTTAACTACTTTACCTTAGAACCACTTCTCATCTAGGTGTCATTCCTGCTAAAGGAATTCTTATCTTGTTGAAACTTGTGTTGCTTCCTAGCTTGTTGAAACTTGAATTGATTCCACTAGACACTATGAGTATTTGTGCAATTTAGCTTAGATATTATTTACTTAATCACCCTTCTTATCAAATTACTTCATTTATCTAGGTTACATGTCAGCTAATGAACAATCTAACATGTGCAATTCCAAATTTTACGTGTCCCATTTGCAAGTCTTATGAATTTGATTGGAGCTAGCGAGGAAAATCACATGGAATTTTTGAGAATTTTGAATTATTACCAAGGATATATTGTGTATGCATGAAGAACATGAACTCGGTTTGATCATTGAGAAATAATGGAATCCAACATGGATGGCAACTGACTTGAAATTTGACACAGAAACATTATTTTGAATTCTCACTTCAAATTCAGAAGATTTGTAGAAGAATTTATTTGGACTGATATTGTATCAAGATTTACATCTAGATATTGCTATGGTTCACATGCATTGCCCTATGTTGCTTACTTATTTTGGTTCTATGATAGAATGGATATGGTATTTTCAAGTTTGGTCAATTACGATAACATTCTAATAAAGAAGATAACAAAAAATTGGACCTTGATCTTCTCATCTTTGAGATGCTTCACAATGGTACATTTTATTATAGATTTAATTTAATTCCCTTGGCCATTGTCTTCTGTCCATTGAGGTTATGGACATTAGATTACAATGTAAGGTTTTGTCCTACTTTGTGGACCTCTTATGATACTGTGAAATTGTATGATAAGAATATCCCAAAACCTCTAATTGGAGGGTGCAAGATACTGGGCATAGTTGGATAAAATAATGATAGTCCAAATGGAAAATTAGAAGTGCCTTTAAATCTTATATTCTATGATAAATGACTCTTAAAAATATCTCAATGGTTAAATCTTATCTTCATTCTTCTTAATTAATTTATGTCTTGTCTAGTTGTAAGAAAGAGTACAATAAGGGTTAAATCTCATCTTCATTCTTCTTAATTAATTGATGTCTTGTATAGTTGCAAGAAAGAGGAAAATGAATTAAATGGATGCAAGGCTTACAAAATACCTCTAGTACGTTGTAACCATCACATGTATAGATTTATAATAAGAGATAAAATACACACAAAAATTCTTTAAAAACTAGAAATGCATGAGTCGGTGCATAACTGGAAAATATTAATCAGGTGATTAAAATAGATCAGGTAATTCTCCATTAGATTATCAGAGGTGAGAACCCAACCAAATTTATGCTATCAGAAAAACAAACAATAACCGTAGAGAGTGAACATGACTTGACAGGAATCGTTAAAAAAAAAGGGTTCCCCTAAAACATTTGCTGGGAAATTTAGGAAATTGAAACGAGGAATGTGTAAATTATAGAGAAAACTATTTTCAAAAAACAAAATAAAATTTTGATAATAGTCATGTCAACTCCTCCATGGGTTCAGCAGAGTGGTCTTTAAGAAACCACATCATATGCTTAATATCTATGTGAAGCTATAATGAACTGCAAATAAGTGAAAATTCATTCTAGAACAATCTTTCATAAACATAGTGATATTCATTACTGAAGTAGTGGAATAGGTAGCCAATAGACAAAGAGTCTCAAGAAAGCATAAGGGGAATCCCTAAAAAGTTACAGGCGAATACACTATGATAGTGAAATAAGAAGTAAAATTGCTCAAAATAGTGGAATTCCAATGTAAAGGTGAACTAAGGTTTAGTTGGGAACAAATCCTCAACAGAGTTAGGAAAAAATGGTGCATAGCGGTCTATGGATGAAACACAGGTGATAGTGACCAACCAACAATGCCTCTAAAACAAATATAAAACTTAAACGATGCTAGACCATTCTCCATTAAAGATCGAGGAGTACATCCAGAAACAAGTTTAATAACAATATATATTTCTTTATAATGAACTCAATATGCCTACTAAATGTCTTAAGCACGATTTTACAATTGCAATTTCTTACCTAGAAGGAGGGGACTTCGAAAATCAGAACCAACCTGGAGGAATGTCGAGCTCTAAATTAGTATGCAAGAAACCAAAATGAATACCACACTTATTGGATAAGCCACTAGAGAATACTTGCATCTGCACACCTTAACAAAGGAGAATTTAGTCCATGGTATCAATAATTAAATTATGAATTCAATTAGCTATCCATCTTGAGTGCTAGTAGTAGAAAAATACTAGTATAGCCATATCTCATTCGGAACCATAACTACGATGTGTTGAAGTTGGGGAAACTTATACATTAAAAGATCTAGGAAAAATAAGTCGATAGGAGAAAATTGACTAGTGAATTTGTAAAGAGTTGTGCTACTAATTATCTGGAGATGACCCAAGAAAAATAACCCACCATAGTTTTCCAGAGGGAGAGTGTAGCTCCTACGTATCTAGACTTTGCAAAGGGGAAGAAAACTTAGTTCCACAACAAGATAATCACATATAAAAGTAAAACAAAAAATAGGATTATAGTTTTACTTGAACAGAAGATAGCCATGAACAACAAAAGAGATGGGTTTTTGTTTTGATAACACAAAAGATGTTAGGCCCCTATACTACTAGTGTAACCCCTTATTGTTATTAGTACAACCCACCTATTATATTGATATACCCATGAAGTGCCCATATTGTTACTATTGTGCCCCACAGAAGCCGACTATTATTATTATTGTGCCCTTACATTAGTATTGTTATGTCGGCTCTGATTATGTTATTACCCCTTAGACTCCTATATATAGAAAGGAGGTCTTTTCATTTGTATCATCCAAGAATTGTTCATTTATGTAATGTAAAGGAGGTTGCCCCCTCGAAGAGGCTGAATTCTAAGGCGTTGATCTACCTTTTCTATCTTTTCTTGAGCTGGTTTCATAACAAATGGGAAAACATGACTCACCATGAGAGCTGACATGATAGAGAAGCAAAACTAAATGAGGAGGACATAGGGGATTATTGTAAACAATTTTTTGATTTCATGAAAGCATAACTACATCAAATGTATGATCTCAGATATTTAAAAAAGAGGTCGAGGGAACTTGAACTCCAAGAGGAAACTGCTCCCCAAGATATTCCGCCAGTGTTAAATAAAGGGAAAGGGAAGTTGAACCGTGACTCATCCAAAGTAAAAGTCTCCTTAAATAAGGAATGAAATAGCTCTGAGGAACACATAGAAGAGAAGGCACCCATTCTAATAAAAGCTACCAGTGATAAAGAAGGAGAGGTAGAGCTGGCAAGCATAGAAAATGGCCAATATACATTCAATCTTTAGAAGGAACTTGAGAAGGTAAAGATCCATGTTCCCCTAGCTGAACTTCTAAAACAACCCACTTATAAAGCTCAAGTCTCCCAGTTCATGCTCTCATCCACCGCAGTACTGACCCTTGACTGTTTAAACCTTCAAGAAGAGAGACCAATGGTTTTCTTTGGGCCTCATGTTGAATAAGTTAATCCTTCCACTATACCCTTCTATGCAACCTTGGTAATTCATGACCTCTTATTGCACAATTGTATGTTGGACTCTGGAGCCTCACATAGCCTCATGTCATTAACCATGATGGACCAAACTGGCTTGCAGATCACCAAACCCTACAAGGACCTACACTCCTTTGACTCTAAGAGGGTCAAATTCTTGGGAATGATAAAATATCTGGTGGTAAACCTGGCTAAAATCCATGTGAAGAGAAAAGTAATGGAAATAGTAGTGGAAGATATTCCCCCTCAATTCAACATGCTCCTATCCATGTCTTGGGGTTCCCAAGGTAGGGGGTTCCATCAAATTATATCTAACCTATGCCACTATTCCCACTTTTGGAGGCGAAGAAAGGAGGTTGTACAGAGAGTCTAGATTTGTAAAAACTGTGACCCCAGCTAAAGGTTCTAAAAATTCTCTAGTGTATGGAAAAGTAAGTGACCTCTCTTTCCTGTTCCTAGAAGAAGATGAGACCATCTTAGAAGAAAGAAATTACATCTAACGATGCAGTTAGATGACCAACACACAAATAAAAACAAAGTATGGAAATTATACTTTGATGGAGTGGATTCCAAAGAGGGAAATGGAGCAGGAGTATTACTGGTAAGTCTTGACAGCAGCTTGATACCTCTCTCATTCAAACTGGAGTTTGAGGCAACCAACAATGTGACAGAGTATGAAGCATTACTCCTTGGGCTACAAACAATAAGGAATATGAATATTGAATGCTTAACTATGTATGTAGACTCTAAGATGGACCTCTAGAAGCTCATCATACATCCTCAGGGTGTGGAAACCTAGTTCTAGCACCCTTCGATACTACTTTGGGTGAGACCTTAGTCCACGCTTCGCGGACTATTGCCGAAAGGGCCAGTAGTACCGAGATTGCCTTGGCTAAATCACCTCTGAACCTGGGTTAAGCCCATACAAGCCAACAAATGGTTCTGTTGCTGGGACAGGGATCTACATAATGGATGTCTGATGTCATGCCATTGGAATCCAACAAAGAAAGCAATTGAGGCTTGGTTGGACAAGAAGATTCACGAGTTCATGGTGCAGGAAAACAAAAATCCGCGAGTAGCTAAAGAATAGTGGTTGGAGCACTACTTGTATACGGAAATCTACAAAATTTTATTTGCATCCTTTCCCTCTGAGTTGTATGAGTGAATTACGAATCTAGCAGATAGTCAGGGAAGGTGTAGGCTCGACAAACCAATCGTGTGGACTCCAGAATTAGTGCACGGACCAGAAGCGTCAGGAGATAAGATCACGCGAGTTGTGGACCATTGACTCAATCGAATTATAGGAGGATTTATCACTGAGTTCAAGTGATCCAAATGTATCCAAGAACACTCTTTGAGTCTTCAAAATCTTGTAAAATCATGCCAAAGATCAAAACCATCGCATAAGAAAAGCCCTTAGAATGGCGGAAGAACACTATTGAGAGGCAAAAACAAGTGAAAATAGTGAAAAAACAGAGTATGGGAGGTGTGAACAATGAATGCACAGTAGCCGTCAGATTTGTACGATCAACCAGATCTGACCCGCAATCATAATTGGCACAAGCAGATAGCAGATATCAGCGGAGACCTTATAACACTTGTGATGGCGACCAGCGGAGTCAACTAGGACCGTCGATCAAGCGCACAGATCAATGACCCATGTTGCATCGCAAGACCGCTATCGGAGATTACAAGAGCACTTATAATGGCCTGGGGTTATCACGATGTGTGATTGCAATCAATCACATTGCGATATCACAATGGGGCTACACAGAGGAATGGGCATATACAGATACACATCTGCAATCCAATGAACCAAACCCGACGGTTATATAAATATTATTGTATAAGATTTGAGATCCACAGAAAAGGCATTTCCAATGTATTTTATGTATTTCATTCATTAAACGAAATACAAGGGGTGGAGCGTCGATACGATAAGTCGGACCCAAAAGGTTTCCTTAAGGCTATTATATATTGTTTCAAGTCCGAAGAAAAGCCATTTCTAATGCATTTTTGTAGTTTTTAACGTATTTCTAAAATACAAAGGGGAACCTTGGAGAAGGGCCGAAGCAACTTGCAACAACGATTAAGGATGGACCTGATAGAGGAATAGACCATATTGAAGGACTTTTGAAGTCCGAAATGAATTGTGTTTTGGTGAAATTTCACAGCCGCGAAGGCATTTTCCTATATTAGAAGAAAAACAACCACGTTCGGGATTCCAAAGGATTTCAAGGGACCGAGGCACTCATACATTGTAGAATAGGTGGTCACCTCCCCTTTAGAAATTATGCAATGATTGTGTAATGCTAGAAGAGGGATTCAAGTGGACATAGGCTTGGGAGATTGAAAGTTGAGGAGCTGAAATGAACAGGCAGCGCAGTTGGGCTTTAAAGACATTATGAACATAGGACAAGCAGTGCTGAGATAGAGCTAAGCTAGAGATAGAGAGTGATTCAGAGAGTCTTTGTACTTAGAGAAAGCTTGAGAGCTCCAAGCAAACTCTTACTATTATATCTGTTATGTATTGAGTCTCAAATTGAGCTCATAGCATTGTAAAAACTCTGCTTGAAGACATAACAGAGAGGCCACCACTGAAGGCTGGACAAGGAGATGTAGCCCAGGAGTATTGGGTGAACTCCTTATTAAACTTGTTGTGTCTTTATATGTTTTTGTATTATAGTCTTTTACTACTTCATAGTCTATTTATTTCACAATCTGATCAATCCATTGCATAAAATAACATAGGAAAATCCATGCACATGAGTCTATAATACCTTATTATTTGTCTTAGATCTCATTATCATATCAAGTGGTATTAGAGCTTTAGGTTTACTAAGGTTAGACAAGCTTGTGCTGGATTGGTGAATGATAACTAGGTCAAAGCTCAAATTAGGAGAAGGAGAACTGGTTGAAACTAACCCAGAAATTGGTAGACTCTATCCTAGGAAGAAAATGGCAGAAGAAAATCCGTTGGAATTGGACTCTCAGTTCATGGACAATTTCATGACCATGAGAGCCATGGTAGAAGAAATGTATTGAGAATTTAAGAAAGGTCGAAGTGAAGATTCTTCAGCCTCCAAACAAGACAAAGGAGTAGAAGAATCTCTTCTAGATGGCCATTCTGAAGGCAAAGGGAAAGGAAAAGAGGCTCCTCTATCCACACCTCCTCATAGCCCTGAAAATAAAAAGAAGAAAACATATTTGATTAAATTAGATGTTAAATTTGATTTGCCAATATATGATGGAGAATTAAATGCAAAGAAGCTAGATAACTGGATTAGACAGATTGATGTCTATTACAGGGTGCAAAGCATTGATTCAGACAAGAGTAAAATTCAGCTAGCTAGCCTATGCCTTGGAGGAACTGCCTTAGTTTGGTGGGAAGGTTGGACACAAGCTAACTTGAAGAAGCATGGTAAAATTCTTTTTCTCTAGAGAATTTGTTTCTACAATTAGAAAACAATTCTATCCACTAGCTTATATGCAGCAAGCTATGATGAGTTGGCAAACTTTGCGCTAATTAAACAGGAAAAGTGTACAAAGGTACACCCAAGAATTTAGAAAAGGAGCTTTGATTCTGGGCATTTCTTTAGACTAACCTAAAACCTTGCTAAAGTATATAGGTGGTCTACACATCTATTTGAAGCACACCATTCTCATGTTTAACCCTACTAGCATAGATGAGGTATTTGTTCAGGCTACCCATCTAGAGGCTAGAGGTAAGAATTTGAACCCAGAGATTGGGGGATCATCAAAACCCACTACAAGCAAGAACAAGGAAAAGAGGAAGTGGAAATGGAAAGATAGGAAGGCAAATGCTGTACAGAAGGCCAAACCTTCATGCACTCACTACAATAAGGATGGAAATGATGATGAACATTGTTGTTCTTTGCATCCAGAGCTGAAACCCAAGAAGTTCAAAAGACTTGGGGTAAGACTCAGGTGATGAAACAACAATCTCAGCCACAGGTATAAAAGGTAAGAATTCTGAAGCATCTACTACTAATTTTGCACAAATTATTGATAGTGAAGAAAATGAGAGGAAAATACATGAGATTTTTCATATTAGAGTTATTTCCAAGCATCAAATATTTATGCTTTGTTTGATAGTGGCTCACAAGTAAACTTAATTTCTGAAGCAATTGTTAAGAAGCTGGGATCGCTAACCACACCTTGCAAGAAGCCATATCCATTAGGTTGAGTATGTGATAAAGCAAAGCTACAAGTCACTTGACAATGTAAACTTAGGTTTTCTATTGGGTTACCATTTGTAGATGAGGTTGAGTTAAATATCGTTCCCTTGGATATATGTGGAATTGTTTTAGGAAGTCCTTAATTGTATGATAGAAAAGCCATTTCTATAGAGCTGAAAATAAGTATCAACTCGTTAAAGATGGAATCGAATATATTGTAAGAGCTCATAAACTCAAGAATAATTATACTCTCATAAATTCAAGGTAGATGAAAAGAATTGTAAATTCATGCAAGAAATTTTTACTGATGGTTGTAAAGGAAAAGAAACCTGATAAAACCAATGTATTTGAAGGCTGTGATGCTAAACAACAAGCTAATTTAGAAAAATTTGTTTCAGAATATGATATCCTATTTCAAGAACCTAAAGGTCTACCACCCAAAAGGGAAATTGTATATGATACTAATTTGCAGCAAGACGCTCCATTGCCTAACATAAGAATGTACAGGTTATCCACTTTAAAGAATGCAGAGATCAAGAAGTAGGTATAGGAACTGCTCAAAAAAGGGTTCATAAGGCCAAGCGCATCACCATGGACACCTCCAATTGTGTTGGTGAAGAAGAAAGATGGTTCGTGGAGGATGTGCATTGATTATCAAGCACTGAATAAAATAACGATCAAGAATCATTATCCCCTTCCTCGCATTGATGATCTATTGGATCAATTGAAAGAAGTTGTCTACTTTTCCATGTTGGACTTACATAGTGGTTATCATCAAGTCAGAGTAGCAGAGAAAGATGCATGGAAGACTGCTTTCAAAACAAAGCAAGGGCTATATGAATGGCTAGTTATGCCTTTTGGCTTAACTAATGCTCCTGCCACTTTCATGGAGTTATGAATGATGTACTCAGGCCTTTTATTGATGATTTTGTAATTGTATATTTGGATGACATTCTTGTTTTCAGTAAAACATGGGAAGAATATTTGAAGCATGTAGAGCAAACTCTAGATGTTTTGAAAAAATAAAATCTCTATTTTAAATTATCAAAATGTGAATTTGGCAAAACATCTTTGAATTATTTGGGTCATATTGTAGGGGGAGGTGAATTGAAGATAAATCCCTCTAAGGTTGCAGTCATTGTAAACTGGCCTAAACCCAAATCTGCTACAGAAGTTAGAAGCTTCCTAGGAGCAACACAGTATTGAAGAAAGTTTATTGCTAACTTTTCCTTAATTGCATCTCCCTTACATGCTTTGATAGGATTGAACAAGGTGTTTCAATGGGGAGGCAAACAACAAAAAGCCTTTGACACCTTCAAAGAAAAAATTAGTACAACACCACTACTAGCATTGAGAAATCTTCAAAAACCATTTGAGATCGAAATAGATGCTAGTGAATATGCCATGGGAGCAGTGTTGATGCAACATGGTAAACCCATATGCTACCATTCTGAGAATTTTAATTCTGCAGTAGTTAATTACCCTACATATGATAAAGAATTATATGCATTAGTCTAGAGTGTGAAAAAGTGGAAACATTACTTAATGGGCAAAGAAACATTTATACATACTGATCATCAGCCACTTCAGTAGTTGCACTCACAAACTAAATTGCAAAAACTAGACACTATAGGTGGATGGGTTTCCTACAGCAGTTTCATTTAGTCATCAGATATAAAAAGGGATTACACAATAAAGTTGCAGATATTTTGTCCAGACCAGTCATAAATGCATCTACTATACTTAAGCATAGCTCAGTAATGCATGAAAGCTACCTTGAATAATATGCTCAAGATATATATTTTAAGGATGTATATGCAACTTTATGTCGTTGCAAAAAGGTATAAGAATTGGATTACTATGTTAAATACCAACTCTTGTATCATTGTGGTGTAAGAAAAATAGTTGCACAGCTGCAAAGATACTACTATTGGCCAAGAATGCATGAAACAGTTTCTAGATACGTAAGAGGGTGTACCATGTGTGCTAAAAGTAAGCCTAGCAATAGAAAACTAGGCTTGTACACTCCACTACCAGTCCCTTCCGGTCCTTGGGAAAGTGTTTCCATGGAATTTGTTGGGGGATTGCCAAAATATATAAAGGGACATGTCTATTATATGTTATTATGGACAGGTTTAAAAAAATACGTATTTTAATACCTTGCAATAAGCAGATTACAGCTGAAAAAACAACGAAGTTGTTCTTTCAGCATGTCTAGGTGCATTTTGGGTTACCCACTTCCATAGTATCTGATCGAGACTCACGATTTGTTGGGAAGTTTTGGTGAAGTCTATGGGAATTGATGGAAATCAGACTAAAGAAGATCACAGCCTTTTAGCCACAAATAGATGGCCAGACAGAGGTAGTCAACAGGATAGTAATCTAGTTGCTCAGGAGTTATTACAGCAAGTATCCCAAGCTTTGGGATGAACATTTATGTTATGTGTAACATGCTTACAACTGTGCTAAACATTCTTCTACATAGAGATCCTCTTTTGAGACATGTTTTGGTTTTATACCAAGGTCTCACTTGGATTTTGTCTTTGAAAAAGACATAGCAGTTGCTGGACACAGTGATGTGGACAAAGCAACGAGGTTCATTAAACAGATCCAAGAAATTCACCAGGCAGTGCATGAACAGTTGGAAAAGAACCAAGCCAAGTACAATGCAAGGCATGATAAACATCGGGTGGAGCACAGCTTCCAAGTTGGTGATCAAGTCTGGCTATATATCAGCAAAGACAAAATGCAAGGTGAGGGAAAGAAGCTGAAGCCAATAAGGTATGGGCCTTTTAAGGTACTTGAGAAAATTAGTGAGAACTCTTTCCACCTTGATCTGCCAGCATACATGCACATCTATTCAGTGTTAAATGCAGAAAACTTAAGACTATTTGAACCTTCATTAATTGAAGATCCTGAAGAGTAGAGTCAATTGCCTTCCATTGATGATCTATTTCCTGAATATGTCAATGAGTTGCAGGAAGATAAAGTTATGGACAGGAAGATGATAACTATGTGCAGAGGGGATGTTGAGTACCTAAGAATTGGACTCAAAGGTTCAAAACCCAACAGTGAAAAATGGATAGAGATTGGGCAAGTGAGGCAGTTGTATCCTCACTTAAGCGATGCTTGAAAACCAACTTTTGGTGGTCTAAAATCCTTTTTCAGTGGGAAGGCGTGATCCAAATGGATCCAAGAACACTCTCTAAGTCTTCAAAATCTTGTAAAATCATGCCAAAGATCAAAACCATCGCATGAGAAGAGCCCTTAGAATGGCGGAAAAACACTATCGGGAGGCATAAACACATGAAAACAGTGAAAAAACAGAGTATGGGAGGCGTGAACAATGAATGCATAGTATCCATCAGATTTGGCCGATCAACAGTCCAAATTTGATCGGCAATTGCAATCGGCACAAGCAGACAATGAATATTGGTGCATACCATATAACACTTGCGATGACGACCGACGGAGTCAACTAGGACCGTCGATCAAGCGCGTAGATCAACAACCCATGTTGCATTGTAGGATCGCTATCGGAGATTACAAGAGCACTTATAACAACCCAGGGTTATCACGATGTTTGATTGCGATCAATCACATTGCAATATCATAACCAGGGCTACACAGAGGAATGGGCATATACACATACACATCTACAATTCGATGAACCAGACTTGACAGTTATATAAATATTATTGCATAAGATTTGAGATCCACAGAAAAGGCATTTCGAATGTATCTCACGTATTTCATTCATTAAACGAAATACAAGGGGTGGAGCACCGATGTGATAAGACGGATCCAAAAGGGTTCCTTAAGGCTATTATACATTGTTTCAAGTCTGGAGAAAAGCCATTTCTAACGCACTTTCGCAGTTTTTAACATATTTCTAAAATACAAAGGGGAACACTGGAGCAGGGCCAAAGGGACTTGCGACAGCAATTGAGGACGGACCCGATAGAGGAATAAACCATATTTAAGGACTTTTGAAGTCCGGAATGAACTGTGTTTTGGAATGGAGGCAGAGCTAAAGTACGCTACATTGGAATGGAGGCAGAGCTAAAGTACGCTACGCTTGGGGACTATTTCGACAATGCCATGGTGGATAAGGTCATTGAGTTACTCCATGAATACCAAGACTTGTTCCCAACCAAAATTACGGACTTAAAAGGGATCATTGGTGACTTAGGGATGATGAGGATCACCTTGAAACCTAACGCAAAGCCAGTTAAGTAGTGGGTTTACCACTTGAATCCGAAGTATAAAGAAAAGGTCCGCAATGAATTAGACAAAATGCTCATAGCTGGAGTTATTGAACCAATGGAAGAATCTGACTGGGTGAGTCCTATGGTAGTATAGGAGAAAAAATAGAAGGGCAAAATAAGAATATGCATGGATCTCACGAAGCTAAATGATGCGTGTGTACATGACCCATTCCTAACACCATTAACAGATGAAGTACTGGAGAATGTTGGTGGTCAGGAAGCATACTCATTCACGGATGGGTTCTCAGGGTACCATCAGATCAAGATTGCGCCGAAAGATAGGAGCAAAAAAACCTTTAGAATAGAATGAGGCTACTTTCAATACACTGTTATGTTGTTTGAACTGAAGAATACGTTAGTTATATTTTCGCACATCGTTGTGGTTGCGTTCAAAGAATACATCCACAAGTTCTTGGAGGTCTATCTGAATGATTGGACTGTCTTTGCTTGATATAAAATGGGGCACTAAAGGCTTCTTATCAAGCTTACAAGAACCTATCCCACTCCAAAGCTTATTAATTTCCAATATCTAGCTTATGATTGACCAATTGCGGAATTAAAAGTGCTTTAAATAGGTGTATGCTTGTGTTTGTCCTTAACTATTTATTTGTTTTGAGTTCATTTTCTTATGCTGAAATAAAACTTAGATAACAGTAAATAAAAGCAGCAAATAAAGCAAACACATGAGACAACAATATAATATGGAGTTCACCCTAATATCTTGGGCTATGTCTCCTTGAGCTCTAATCAATTCAACTAGGCTCTTTGGATTATGGCTTAAATTCTTTTACAAGTTCCACACTCAACTACATTGGTTTACAAATGAACCTATGGGTTTAGAATACCATCTTATCCCACTCGCTGTCCATACTCTACAGACAAATCTAGGCTTCTCTGCACTAGATTCCTTTAATCAGCCCTCCGGGCTATCTTGAGCTCCTAGCTTGCACCAACTCCCTCAGAATTATTTTAACTGTCTCTAGAATTCCTTCTTCTATCTTTAGCACACTTCAAGAACTGGAAATTGTTGGATCATTTGATCTCTTTGTTGTTCTGACTTCATTACAGCTTCATGGCTTGTGGAAGTCCATTGAGCCTTCTGGCTCTACGGCTCTGCCTCCAACCTCTGGTGGCTATGCCTCTGTCACTGCTCTGGCTCTACCTTCCAACTTCTAGTGGCTATTCGAGTTTATCCAAGCATTCCTCTATTCTGCACCGAGCAACCCCTACTCTACAGACTGCCTTGTCAATTGTGCTCTCTGTGTTTTTGTGGAATCCTCCGACTCTGCGGCTTCCATCCGTTCCTCTGTCTCCAATCATGAGGAATCATTCCTTTCCATCTCTGTGGCTGCCTACATTTTCCATAACGCATTCTTGTTCCACAACGCCCCCTGATAGCGTGGCACAAAACACTTTAAGAATAGAAGCAATTTTCAATTGAAAAGGAACCGACAACCTTTCTTCTGCCTTAATCCCAGAAACAAAAACATAATGGAAATACACAAGAAAAACACATCATGGGCTTTAAGCCCAGACTTCAAATATATGCAATTGCATCTATAAACCCATCGGGTCCACCATTCTATTGCAAATCGTAATCGCATAGGCGTATGGCCAAAAAATCCAATACATGGAAAATACATTGAAATCCCTCATATCTAGATCTCAAAAGTTATGAAATCGCGCTTATAAATTTTATCAGGTCTACCTTTTATCGGCATATCACAAGTCACATATTGTAGCGTGCATTGGCCCTGGTATCGGGGGTTCGTTGATTGCCGATCAACCCATCGGAACATTGGCATATCGCAATATCACTTATCGGTGGTCACATGTGCATTGGCCTTTATATTGTTTGCGATGTGATTCACCGATCATCAATTGTCATTATCGCATATCGCATAATCGCATGGTCACAAGTCGCAATGCCACAGGTCATGGTCCTCAACCTTCTTCGATCATCGATCAGCGATCACATCCTGACCATTGATTTGTGCACCCAATTCAATGGTCCACGTGTAATCGTTGATCACTTATCACAAAACCTTTATGCCTTTGGCTAGGTCCTTCCCTTTTATGTTCAAAAACACATTTTCCCTTAAGTCCCATTTATAAGAAATTGCCTCCTTTTCTAAGGATAATGGGCAATATTCTTTTTACAATAACTTCTTCATCCGAAGTCCGTTTTAGTCCATTCAAATTGAATTAGATTCATATTAAAAAAATATATGAAATGAGAATATTTTCAGAAGCATCCTTTGACTTTCAATTTTGAGTAAAGAGTCATCTAGGATCATTTTCTGATCACGCCTTCCCACTATAAAGCTTTTGGTCTCCAAAAGTATGATATACTAATCTGAATAGTAGATGAGAGTAAGACACCCTCTTATTTCAGCCTTCATACACTTTCCTTGCATAGTGCCCCTAAACCAAATCCTTTAAGCACTTTCCTTCTTGGATGTGCTTGTCCTCCTGGGAAGAACTGTTTTCTTGCTGTTAACATTGTCTTCCTTGATTTCATGCAAAACTCTTGCTGAGAAGGTTACAGAAGGTAGTTTGAACTTCTCTGCCTTGATCATTGATCCAAGGTGGCTCAAACCAATGTGAAGTTTCATCTGCTTCACAAAATTTTCATTTGTACCTATTTGACATACTGTCAACAACAACTATCAACAACAACTGGATGGCGTAAACTCTTGCTTCAACAAAAGAAACAGATTTCACATCTTGTGAACACCTCCATGTCTTTACATCTACATACAAATGATTGACTATATAACAAGCCAACAAAACATGCCTTTAAGCAATTGACCCTTCAAGTCAAGCATGTTGAAAAGATCCCTAGGACTCTTTTAAAAAGATGAAACACTTCATCATTATCTCCATCTGGGAGACCAAATCAACTTTTTTCAAGTCAATATTGCATTACATGCATGTTTACAACAAAGTAATCAACCCTTCAAGTTAATCACACATATATGTTTAAATACAAGGAAAGCATCAACATCCCTGTGTCCATGCATATCAAGATTATGCATGCATTTCATCCTTCAACTTTCGCTTAAGCAAACTGTACTTTCAAAGTTGAAATTCATATAATGTTGTAGCAATAAAGTGAGTCTCTTACTCAACATTTTCCATTCACCTTCTTGGTAAAATCATTCAACTTGCATTCCATTAACAAAGAAATGAAAATAGATGCAACTTGATATAATGCATCTTCAAAAGACATGCAATATTAATTGGATAAGAACTCTAACCATTTATTACCAATCCATTTCAAAGTTAGGACCTTTGTCTGCACACCAGTATCAACATGTGAATCATCTTGAAATACATCATTCATGGAATATTTCTTTCCATTTCTACCATTTTCTCTTTCCACCTTCTTCATGTTTCATGGAAGCATTGTTGGATTCAGAGTCCAACACTTTTTAGCAATGTGTCCTTGCCTATGGAAGTAGGTGCAACACATGTGCATCCACTTGATAGCATGATCTGCCTTGTTCAATGGACCTTTGGCTTCTTGCTTCCTTTCCTTCAAAAGTTTCCTATATGTGGCCATTCTCTTCCAACATCTAGAAACATTATGGTTATCCAAACCACAAAAGGAACATGCAATTCTTTTCCCATACTTATATGGAAATTGTTGGACACCTAATCCTCAATGGGTTAGTGTTGAAGATGAATAGGCAAAAGGAGTCCAAGAGACCTTGGAATGTGAAACCCAATAGTCAAACCATGTACTATAAATGTATATGTTTTGTTAATAAAATTGTATTCTCATGTTTTATCTTTCAGATTATGTTGCTGCCATGTCTGCGTTTAACATGGTATCGGAGCAGGCGTATTCCTACCCTGCATAATTACTTTGAGCCATTTGTTTTATGGCCTTTATGTGTAGGTCATTTCTACCATCACTTATGCATTTCATGAATATTTACTCTACTAAATTCTAGCTGCAACCTCTGTTATTTCTCCAGCTCCATTTTTGGCTTTCCTCTGCTTTGTAACTCCCTATTCTAACTCTTTTCTGCTTTGCATATAGAGCACTGCCCCTCTGCTCTTCTCTGATTGTTTTTTTATAATTACCTGCATATAATGTTGTGCTGCCTTGACATATAATCCTGATGCATATATAATGTGTTGCCCTGACATGATATAAAGCGTTGTTTCATATAATGCGCTGCCCTGACTTAGTTTGCCTATTCTGTCCATATTACAGAAACTGACATCACTAACAGCTAGAGCATATACTTGTCCTTCCTCTCTACCACTACCTAATGGTTAATCGATCTCTTGCATCTTCCACAGGAGTGGCTGAGTTGAGCCTCAATTTGGTTGCTGGCTTTCTGGTATCAAAGCCCTGATATCCACATCTCGCCAGCCTGTAGGCAAGTCCGACTTGCACAACATAAGGTTGAAGCTTAGCCCTGAGATCTGAAAAGGCTCATTTTCTTCTTCTATATCCTTCTGCGGCATGTGGTTATAGAGGGAGTGCATAACAGACATGGAAAATGCCCCCAACGTGTAGAAAACCACGATGGGGATCTCGAACTTGGCCCCTGAGTGATGAACCCATCTTGTACACATGTCACTAATTATGCATGTGATTGTAGGAGCAATAGAACAGGAAGAATTGAGTGCTTCTTTGTTATCCTTATTATCACGATTCATCTACTAATCCAACCATTCTTCAAATGATTCAGCGAGCTTGTGTGATGAAACAATCAATTGGACGAGGACACTCAAGGGCATATTTTCAGAGCATTCGACTCCAATGGGTAGTCCATCAATGGGAGGCATGGGAAGAGACACCAGCCGGATGTCCAAATTTGAACCATTGACCTGAGGTTCGAGTCAATTTTTCCATGAGATTTGATGGAGCGATTGGACTGGTGTGAGTATTGTAGAGTTTCACAAAAAGAGCAACTTGATTTTTGATATTCGGTTGTAGGAATGAAGTGTATGGTATTTATTTCTCTGTGTGATGTTTAATTCTTGTGTTTAATGGTATGATTTAGATGTGAAGGAATTGAAAATTGTGCGTTAAAATCTTATTATCAAGTCTCTACTTTTTGTTGGTGCCTCCACGCACTGAGTTGGAGACACTTTACCTGAATGCTAATCAAAACTACAGTTATGAGTGGTCATCAATCAAGATGGGTAGTGGATTTATGCAAATTGTTGTAGTTTACATGAAGATATTCCATTGAAGACATAATTTATGAAGATGACTATGACATTTATGGTGTTTTTGAGTTAGTATTTTCACATGAGCATATTGATCCAATCAATTGGTGCCCTTATCAAGGTTCATATTGACTTACGTTGTTCTAGCATCGTGGCATAGTTTTATAACTCCCTTTCGCTCCTGGTTAATAATGGTGGCCTTCCATGCTGGTATATAACATTGGAGTTCTGGTTTCCATGTGCTTGCCATGTGACTGGATCTTTCTTTCATCCCCATTACCACCAGTCCTATTGTATACCACTGATTTCTCCTCCATACTATGTGTTATATATTCCTCCATACAGTCATCCCTTGATCCTCACCTCTTGAACCTCTTATGGAATAAATATTGGGTGAATACTCTTTCATCTTTTCCACTCTTAGGGAACCGAGATTATGTTGCAGGTCAAATTTTGGATCTTGCGGAGAAGCTAGAGAAAGCAGAAAATCAATTGGCATATTCTGATATTTCTGTGGGGGGCATTCTGAGAAATATCATATATATATATATTACTAAACATTGCTATGCTTTTGGTGGAAGACCATGGATGATGTTGGAGTTTTGATCAATGCTATAGATGTGAAAGTCTGGAGAATTAGAAGCACCACAGAACAACTTCGTAGTGGCATGGAGAGTAGAGAGACTCACACAAGAGAAGTTGTGTGTTAAAGCAACGAGCTGGTCAGTTCATCTCTGTGAATTCATACATGCATGAACATGTGGAATAATCCTTTCATTGGTACAAGTGGGTCACTATTGTGTTCATCATTCTTATTGGAATACTGGAGGTATTGTTGACTCTTTATATATTGCATTCTAGCATATGTGTTGTTAGCTCTCCATAAATTATGTGTGATATATGAGGGCAAATTGTTTTCTTTGAAGAAGTGGAAAGATCAAAAATTATTTGTTCATACCCTAGTCAAAGTATTTATATATAAGCATTCAAGTCCTATCCATGACATGGTGCTATAGTTGTTGAAGTTTTGATAGCCATCATTTTTGCTTTGAAAGTGAAGGAGTATTTGAAAGATCCAAGCAAGTTTGCATTTGTTGCTGCCCCAGTGTGGCATTGTATTTAAAACTCATTATAGTATTTGTCTACATATATATGCATTGATTCCTTGATTCGACTGTTGCATAACAGTTTGGTGGGCTGCATAAAGGTAATGACTATTTTGAAAAAAGAGAAATTAATCTTTTGTGGAGAAAAGTTTAGTCGGTTGTATTAGGAGAACATGGTGTTGGTCATGAGTAAACTCTTATTTTTATGTAATGGATTGTAATTGGTGCTTGCTGGTTGCACACTGATCATTTTCTGCACATTTATAAAGGATATTGTTGTGTATTAGGAGTGGGTATTACTTGTCATCAATTTTTAAGGTGTAATTCTGACATTGAAAAAAAAATGGCCATAATCAATGAAGTATTAGAGTTCCTCAAAACTCTGATATTGTCTACTAATCATGATACATTAAAAGTCAGCAAAGTTTCTCTTACAGACATTCAGGTCTATCTACAAAATTCACAAGAGAAAATCGATTTTTTGCAGCTCGAACCTCAGTTATAGAAAGAAGAATTAAAATAGAGGAGTCATCATTTTGAACCTGTTTAAATTCAGAAGATTGAAACAGACTCCCATAAAGCAACAGTTGTACATGCAGATGCAGAAACTCAATCTGCACTTCCCAAGCCCATCATCAGACCTTGAGAAAAACTTGTCCACAACAAGCACAGAACTAGTCTTGGATATGACAAGGACTTGTCCTTTCATATTCCAGACTACTCAAAGCCAATTCAATTTCAAACTACTGGATTTATTGAGGATGATTCATCTCCACCTATTCTTCATGACAATTCACCTTCGTTTGTTTCATATTCTGGTTCTCTTCCACAACAACAGCAACAGCCACCACAATAGATTGTGAAATGCCAACACTGTGACTGAGTAGGCCATCTGAAAGATCACTGTTTTGATCTTCATCCATGTAAGCACTATCATAAAACCACCCATTCTTCACACAGATGCTTAAAAAAAAAACGTCCTGCAAGAACAAAGATTCATCTTGGATGGATTGCTTCTTGGCAATGGGCATCAAAAACCAAGAAGATATTCCAATCACATGTCAGAACTTGTTCCAGAATATTGAACAGTCTTGCAGTTGAGTTTTCTCCATCATCTCACCTTCTATCTGATAGGGGGGGAAATGATGGTCATCTATAAGCTTCAAAGTCACATCAAGCGAGCTTAAGCCACAACTTGCCACACCAGTTTCAGAGTTCTATCCAGAAACAAAGATGCCCCTAAACATGCCTTCAGTTGGTAATCTGGGACACTTCCTCTAGCAGAAGACTTCAACTTCTTGCTAGTTTCAGAAGAATTCCAAGAACAAAATTGGGGACACTTCCTCTAGCAGAAGAATCCATCTTCTTGCCAGTTTTGGAAGAGTTCCAGGAATTGCATTAAGCATTCCAGAGTTGTTGGTCATCCTTAAACCATCACAGGTTGAGACTTCCCTTTTCAAGTTGAAGTTCTCCCTTTTATGCAGGGTGATACCTCCCTTTCATGGAAGGTTTCCCTCTTCAAAACAATAGGAGCACTTCCTCTAGCAGAAGACTTCAGCATCATGCCAGACTTGGAAGAGTTCTGGGAACTACACTAAGCAGTCCAATGTTGGTGGTCATCCTTAAACCACCACCCTTTATACTAACATTTCAGAGAGCACATTCAGCCTAGTGCTGCCATGCATTTTTGCACATTTTGTATTACAGCTCTCTTCTTGGACTCATACATAACCCTTTGGATTAAGGGGGTGAATGTTGGACACCTAATCCTTAATGGGTTAGTGTGGAAGCTGAATAGACAAAAGGAGTCCAAAAGACCTTGGGATGTGAAACCCAACAGTCAAACCATATACTATAAATGTATATGTTTTGTTAATAAAATCGTATTCTCATGTTTTATCTTTCAGATTATGTTGCTGCCATGTGTGTGTTTGACATAAATTTATCATGCTTAACATATTAAAAAGGAATATGATAAGAACTAGATTTATACCTTTCTTTTTCACCTTTATTTCCTTCATGAGGAGGTGAATTGAATGAAGAAGTAGCTCCCTTTGGAACACCATCAACCTCTTCAATGGTTTCATAGTTTCCATAACTCTCTGGTTCAAGTGTATGCTTATGAACACCTACATCTTGCAAATGATGTTTCAAGCTATTGCATTCTTCACGAATAAAATATTCACACTGTTGAGGTAGAAGACCAGGAATGAAACTCCTTCTTGGAACTATTTCAATGGCCTTCATGGCAGCTTTGGAACTTTCTCCATAAGACTATCCATACCCAAGACCCAAATACTTAGGCCTTCCCTCAACTATTATTGGCTCAACAATACCTTGTGCATGTTTTCCCAAGACTATTCCTTCATAGCCCATCTTGGACCCTATGCCTATGTTTCTCAAAAGAACCAACAGAAAAATTCTTAGAGGAATTTGAAGACAAACTGGAATTATTTACATCTTCTTCAAGTTGATACTTGACTAAGGCTTCCTTTGCAACAAAGCACTATGTCCCCAACTCATGCATCCTTTCCAGGTTCATATTTGCAATATGAAGTTGTCTCTCCATTTCCTGCAATTTGTTAGAAAGAAACTACTTCTCTTCCTTCATGGAATTCAACTACTCTCTAAGTCTGATGCTCTTCGTTTCATCCTCATACATTTCTCTCACAATATCCATCATGGTGAACAAGTCTTGCTTCATGTCTACATGGAAGAATCTTGTGAAGAAAGAAGAATTTCAGGACTCACTTATAGAAGTTGTCATTATTAGAATGAACAAAAGAACTTCAAACAAGATTAACAAAGAGCTTATTCAAGCAACCTTTTGCAACAAACCTCTTGTGCTTCAAGGATTTCTTTGATGTCCTTTGGGATAATAAGAATTCTTTCAGCCCTTCTTCCTTCTTGTCCTCTCCTGGACTTAGCTAACAACAGCTTTTGCAGAACCTTTGCAAACTCAAACAATAGTCAGTTTACAAACAATCAAACAACAAAATCCTTACTACTGTTTGAACAACTTTCAAGTCAAACAAGCATATACTGGTAGCACTTGCGTCATTATACCACCTGCTTCATGGTATAACTAGTTTTGATATCACCTTCTTTGAAGGTGGGGTTAATCAACCTTAGACTCCGATACCACCTGATCTGAAATGGGCACTAAAGGCTTCTTGTCAAGCTTACAAGAACCTCTTCCACTCCAAAGCTTATTAATTTCCAAGATCTAGCTTATGATTAACCAATTGCGGAATTAAAAGTGCTTGAAATAGGTGTATGCTTGTGTTTGTCCTTAACTGTTTATGTGTTTTGAGTTCATTTGCTTATGCTGAAATAAAACTCATATAATAGTAAATAAAAGCAACAAATAAAGGAAACACATGAGACAACAATATAATATGGAGTTCACCCTGATATCTTGGGCTATGTCTCCTTGAGCTCTAATCAACTCGACTAGGCTCTTTGGGGTTATGGCTTAAATTCTCTTACAAGCTCCACACTCAACTCCATTGGTTTTCAAATGAACCTATGGGTTTAGAATGCCATCTTATCCCATTGGCTATCCATACTCTGTAGACAGATCTAGGCTTCTCTGGACTAGATTCCTTCAATCAGCGCTCCAAGCTATCTTGAGCTCCTAGTTTGCACCAACTCTTTCAGAATTCTTTTAACTATCTCTATAATTCCTTCTTCTGTCTTCAGCACACATCATGCACCAGCAATAGCTAGAACATTTGATTTCTTTGTTGTTCCGACTTCATTACAGCTTCATGGCTTGTAAACATCCATTGAGCCTTCTGGCTCTATGGCTCTACCTCCAACCTCTGGTGGCTATGCCTCTGTCAGTGCTCTGGCTCTGCCTTCCATCCTCTGGTGGCTATTTAAGTTTATCCAAGCATTCCTTTATTCTGCACCGAGCAATCCCTACTCTGCAGGCTTCCTTGTCAATTGTGCTCTCTGTGTTTTTGTGGAATCCTCCGACTCTGTGGCTTCCATCCGTTCCTCTATCCCCAATCATGAGGAATTGTTACTTTCCATCTTTGTGGCTGACTATGTTTTCCATAATGCATTCTTGTTCCACAACGCCCCCTGATAGCATGGCACAAAATACTTTACGAATAGAAACAATTTTCAATTGAAAAGGAACCGACGACCTTTCTTCTGCCTTAATCCCGAAAACATCAGCATAACGGAAATACACAGGAAAAAAACATCAAGCTTTAAGCCCAGACTTAAGATATATGCAATCGCATATATAAATGCATCAGGTCCACTATTCTATCGCAAATCGTAATCGCATAGGTGTATGGCCAAAAAGCACAATACATGGGAAATACACAGAAATCATGCAAATCCGTATTCCAAAAGTTATGAAATCGTGCTTATAAATTCTATAGGGATATCGCAAGTCGCATATCACAATGTGCATTGGCCTTGGTATCGGGGGTTTGTCGATCGCCGATCATCGATATTGCTGATCGGCCCATCAAAACATCAGCATATCGCAATATCGCTTATTGGTAGTCACATGTGCATTGGCCTTTGTATTGTTTGCGATGCGATTCACCAATCGCTGATCGGTGTTATCGCATATCGCACAGTCGCATGGTCACAAGTCGCAATGTCATGGGTCATGGTCCTCAACCTTCTCCGATCGCTGATCAGCGATCATATCATGATTATTGATCTACGCACCTGATCTAATGGTCCACATGTAATCACTGATCACTTATCATAAAAAATTTATGCCTTTGGCTAAGTCCTTCCCTTTGGATGTATTGCGATGCGATATGAAATGTTCCCTTTATAATATATCTATATCTATCTATATATATATATCTGTGTGTGTGTGTGTGATATCATGCTCCATATTATATATATATATATATATATTATATAATATTATATATATATATATATATATATATATATTTGTGATGCGATGAACTCTAAGGGATTTTATGTTTAAAAACACATTTTCCCTTAAGTCCCATTTAGAAGAAATTGCCTCCTTTTATAAGGATAATGGGAAATCTTCTTTTTACAATAACTTCTTCATACGAAGTCCATTTTAGCCCATTCAAATTGCATTAGATTCAGGTTAAAAAGATCTATTCAATGGGACTATTTTCAGAAGCATTCTTTGACTTTCATTTTTGAGTAAAATGTCATCTAGGATCATTTTCTGATTAGGATTAGTTAAGCACCATGTAGCAAGCTTGCGCTTGATGCTAGATACTTGCCGCTGACACTAGATTGCACCGAACCTTAAGAAATGCACATTCCTCATTCCCTTTGGAAACCTCCTGGGACATGTGGTCTGCAAACAAGGATTGATGGTGGACCCAGTGAAGATTGCCATTATTCTAAATTTGGAAGCACTGCAAAATGTTAAACAACTCCGCGCTACCTTGGGGCACACTAGATACTATAGGAAGTTCATCAAAAGTTATGCCCAAATAACAGTGCTGATGGAAAAGATATTGAAAAGGGATGTTACATATTGCTGGAATGATGATTGCATAAAGAGTTTGGATGTCCTAAAGGGGAAACTAACCTCCGCTCCAATCCTAGTCTTCCCAAAATGGGATGTGGAATTCCATGTACATGTTGATGCGTTGTGTATTGCGCTAGGAGCCGTACTCACACAGGATGGCGTGGATCACCCGATCGCGTTTGAAAGTCAGTGATTGTACAAAGTAGAAAAGAAATATTCTACCATCGAGCACGAGGGGTTGGAAATGGTTTACAGACTGCAAAAATACTGACACTATTTACTCGGAGGACATTTCAAGATGTACACTGACCATTCCGCGTTGAAATACCTGGTGAATAAGCCTATGTTGGGAGGGTGCATATGCATATGGCTCTTACTATTCCAAGAATATGATTTTGAGGTCATAGTCAAGTTAGGACACCTAAATGCAAGACTAGATCAATTGTCATGAATTGAGACAGGAGAGGAACCCACAAACTTAGAGGAGGGCCTACCTGATGCACAACTCTTTGCAGTGTGCATCGCGGATAGACACTTCGAAGATATAATCCATTTTCTAACTGTTATCACTCAGGTTGTTCCCCAAGAAAATTCTAAGGAGGGAATACGGTCGAGGTAACCACATACCAATCTTTTAGATGCAAGTTCTAGCCAATCTGCATCCAGAGAGGGCTCTCTCTTTATAATTTAGCTTTGTTTTAAAGTGTGTTAGGCTAGTTATGAAGTACAAGGGTTTGGTTTTGAGTTTTGGATGGTGGTGTTCAATAGAACAGGGGTGTAAATATGAGAAGTTCAGTCCATTGGGCTAATGGAGTGTATGAAGATGAACTACTGGATATGGTTTCTTTGACAGAGGATGGTACTACAGAGCAAGACAATCAACCATGAAACAAATTGTAAGCTGAAATCAAGTGAGATGGGGTCAGTGGGTGAAGGGAAATTGAGAATCCTTCATCATGCTGATAGAGGGAAAGTGGATGAATATTGCCAGGGAGCAGTTAAGAATTCCTGCTTATGCTAATTCTGAAGAAAACATAAAAAATGACAGAGATTGAACAGAGAGTGCAGTTAAGCAAGTTCTGGGTTATTCTTTTTCCCTGTTATTTAGAATATGAAACATATATGATATATAAGACATAGAAATTGAAAACACAAGTAAGAAAGACTTATTGATTCATGAAGTAATTTGAGAATTCTGCAACATAGTCCTTTGCCATCAATTCCATAACCAGAGAGTTTAGCAACAACGCATTCCAGCAACCTTTTATTCAGAAGAGTTTCCAGAATTACAGCGTAGTTCCATAAATGTATCACCAACCAACCCCGAATAGTTTACTTGGGGAGGTATTTATACAAAAAGTGTTACAAAATATCTGAATGAGATAATATCTAACAATAACTAATTCTACCAACTTAAGAAGAGAAATAAATGATATTGAAAGAAGGGAAGAATAAATGAAGAAGTAATTGCTTCTATGTTGTTTGCTTTAGTTGGTCAGATATGTTGAATTTTAGGCTCAGTGAGTCAGCTGGTAGCTGTCTTCTACCAATATTCTTGCGCTGTTGTCCCAACCCTTTCGGCTGTACCTGATCCTGCTTTAACATGCTGTTGCTCCAGCTTGATTCCCGTCTCCTGTTGTTTTCTTGTTTATGGCGTGTGATATGGGTATTGAATTTTGCCAAGCTCAAGATGATAAAAGAAATGAAAGACATATTTATAGAATCTCCAACATGCTTTGCCACCATTGTTCCCCTGGGAATTGGTGTCTTTGCAATTTCCTTAATGTTTCATCCGCTTCTATATACCTGAAGAAATTGGGCTGGGTTGTAAAAAGATGTTTTATTTCATGTTCAATGTAAAACAAATTTTCCAAACTGTCATACAGGCTTTGTCCTGAGGGAAGTGCTCTTTCTTCTGAAGTGCTTAATGAGGCTGTGATTTGATTTGTAACATATGTGTTCACCTTGTGAGCATAGTTTGCATGTGTCATCAGTTTATGATCAATGGTCAATAAACTGGGTAGAACTTTTTCCTGCAAAATTGCAAACCTCTCTGCAAAAGCATTTATTTCTATTTGCATCTCTTGGCACTTTCTCTCCAGATTTTGTATGAAATTCCTCATGGTCAGCTCTCTTTTAACAGTCAAAATGGTGCCTATCTTGTCCCTGATATCTAGTGTTGCTAGTTCTTCACTGGTGTGGGTATTTAAAAAATGTACTAGCCTGTTGGCCTGTTTGGGCATGTGTCCCAATAATGTCCTGGCCTTTTGAATCTCTTATTGGGCTCTTGCTATCAAGTCAATTTGTTCATGGATTGTTTGTATTGATCTCCATTGATCAGTGATGGATTGCCCAATATTAGCCCACAAGATCTTCTTGATATCTGTTAGAGGTTTGTGAAGAGAAAGATCCTTTCTAAGGATCTTAGCTTGTTTTCCAATGCTTTTACCTCTCTTGTTGTTTCTGCCATAGTCATTTTTGATTTATCATAACTCACTTCTAGTTTAGCCAATTTCTCTTTGGCCTCTTTTAGCTCTGACACTTGGAGTTTTAACTCTTTCATTGCCTTCATTAGCTCTTCTATTCTCATGCTAGTTCCTGGTGCTGTTGTTGTTACTGCTGAAGTATCTGTGGTTGATGTACCTGTTGCTGTGACAGTGGGAGGTACTGCTATTGTAACTATAAGAGGAGCGGTTGTAGCTGTTGGAGCTATTTGAGATGGCTGGGAGGTCGACACTCCCTGCTTTTCCTATAATGCCTTCTCCAATTCCTACTCTGTCTCATTTAGTCTTTGATTCATTTTCATTAGCAAATCCATTATGTCTTTCTCTTCTTTTTGCTGCACAACCTCTGTGGTTTTTGGATGCATTGTAATCGGTAGCTTTAATTACTTTTTGAGGGCTGCAATGTCTTCTTCCTTCATTTTTATCAATGCCTTTATGCCCTTGGCATCCTTGGGATCATGTCCCAGCTCAATGATAATTTCTTTCAAGGATTTGATCCTGTTATCCTTGGCTAATGAAGAAGCCTTTTCCAACTCTAATTGGGCAGAGGTGTTGTGCAATGAATTCTGCAATTTGTGAGCTAATAATACCTTGTCTGCCAAGGTGGAGTATACCATTTCTCCAGTTTGCTTATGTAATTCAATCTGGTCCATTGGATGGATGTCTTTGGAGAAAACTTCCAGATTGGTCCTGATATAATCAGCAGCTGACTGTGGCTGCTGTATTTTAGGCTTGAAGTGACTAAGGGTCATTTTTCCGTCTTGAATGTCATATGCTAACATTAACCTTTGTTGATTAGTGGGGGCCATTTTCAGCAATTGATTATAAAGTTGGATTCTTATTGGCTCATTCTTAGCCTTTATCTCAGTGAATGTTCTCTTAATATCCGAACCTTGCTTGCTCTATTGCTTGCTTTGAGGCCTGGTGAATGAAACTTCTACACTATGGTGCCTCTCTGGTTCTTGCTGATATGAGCCAGTTGATGTGCCCACTATTGGAGAAGTTTGCTGCTCGGTCATTCCCTCACCCCTCAGGCTGCCTGTTGTTTCTTCCAAGAGTTCCTCTTCAAAGTAAGGATTTAACCTTTGCCTCTTTTACCCTGGTTGTTCTGCTGGTCCACTGATGGGTGTGTCTTCTTGCCTATCCCTTTTCTTACCTCTTTCCTCATTTAGAGGAGTTTCTAGTGCAGGGATTTTAGGTTCCTTTGTCTGTGTTGAGGGACCTTGCCCTTGGCCTTGTTCCTTTGATATAGCTGGCTAGTCTGTCATTGTCTCCTACTCTTGGTCTATTACCTCCTTGCCCTATGCTGACCCTACATTGGCTTTTTGTGTGGACTGCTAAGAAGTCTCGGCAAAGGATGTATCACCTCCTATATGCTGAGGTAGCTTGAAAGATACCTATCCAAAAGAGTCTAGGTCAAGCGTTTTTTCAAGCTCTTTCATGGCTTTTTCCAATTTCTCTTCCTCAGTAATTTCTTCAACTAATGTGCCTTCTATCCATTCTTGTTGATTAGCATACTGTTGAATCTCAAGGATCTTGTGATGAACGCATGGCGTTAAGTTTTTTTTTACTTTTCTATAACTTATAAAATGACCGGGGTCATATGGTGCCCAATAAAAACTTTGTTTTAGCTTAAGTCGCTCCCCTAAAATCTTATCAGCCTCTTCCCAGGCTTCCTTTTTATTGAAGACAAATGGGCCCAATTGATTTCTTATTTTGAGCTGTGCCTTTTTCTTAACCTTGCAGACGTGGGTTATGTCTGCATGGATAAACTGCCTGAAATGCTCTAAGGCAAACAATCTCATAGGCACAAATTTGGGTAGCTTGTAGGGGCACATTTGACAACCATAAATTATGAATTCAGTGTGATTCTGGTATAAGTACCAGTCACCTATACTGTAGCTTTTGGAGAGCTGTAAAATTTTTTGTATTTCACCAGAGAGTCTAGTAGGAGGAGTTGTCATTAGTAAGGAAGAGGTTGGATGTATGAACAAATCAATGAATTCAAAGTAGCTGTAAGGAGAGTCAGAAATATGGTGAAAGAATGAGGTCCAAAATATCACAGACCTTCTTTCTCCTTTGGAATCCAGTTTTCTAATGGGAATTTGAAAACTATCTGGTTGATTGTACAGCAACAAATGATATATGTATGGTGTATATTTAAACACTCTTTCTCTGTCCAAGCACATGAATTGTTCATGGATCTTATCAGCTATGAAGGTGGCATAATCATACTTGATAGCAGGTGGCTGTCCTAGAGTAAACATAGACAACAAAACCAAGGTAGTCTCATCAACATACTCACTGGTTTTGAATCCCAAGATGTAGGATATCATGTCTATAATGAATTTTCATGCTTCAGTGAACCAAGTATCTAGATAAGGAGGTGGGCCTCAGTGCTTGCAATCTGGTCTCATGAACAATTGAGTTAATCTGGTTATCTCTAAACTGGGCAATTTGGCTCCTTGGTCAAGAAAAAATCCCATGGAAAGAGGACTCAAAGGTTGAGTTGGCTTGAAGTGTAGCATTTCATTTATGGACTCAGGGGTGATATGAAAGAGGACATTTCCAGAAGGGTCCATCACTGCCCTTTGAGTGGGATCATAATTGGCATGGCATTGGTGAATGAGGTCAGGGAATACATTCACTGAAGGGAGGTAGTACATGGGCATATTGGACTCCCAAATTCCATAGACATCGGCTTTGCTGCAGTAGCTATTCCTAATTTCACAAAAAGCTTGGAGGTGAGGCTTTTGACCAATTAAGTCATTAATCTGGAAATCCCTGTCAGCTAAAGGTATCCATTCCAGTTCTTCATGTGGAGCATTGAGGGGAGCAACATTGAGGGCCATGGGTGCAGGAGTTTCCATGTTTCCTCACTGTGTTTTTTTGTTGTGGAAGTCGGGTTTTTGCGAAAAATGGACAAAGCAGGGGTAGTTGGGGTAGATTTTTCAAGAGCTATCGACTGAATTTGTTCGATTTTTGGTTCTACAGATGTATTTCATAGAAAAAATGGAAATACACAGGGTTTGGAGATAATTGAGTAAATACTTGTGTTTTTGCGACGCACCTGAGAGTAATTGGCAGGTAGGACAATGATTTGCAGGGCAGGATACCGGATTATGGTGGTCGGGGTGACGGGCTAGAGTTCTGGTGGCAAGTTCATCGTAATTTGTATGCACAGGCTTCGTAAAACAAATGAATAGGAATGAAGGAAAACGACACTTTCATGGGTTTTTTAACAAAATTCCGCCTTTGCGGGCTTTTGGCACTTTTTTCGAGTGACGTCAGCATGACGTAATATTTGTCGTGTAGCGGGGTATGGAGGATGACGTGGTGGATGATGTGGCAGACGACATGGAGGTGAGGTGGCGGATGACGTGGGTGATGACGTGGAGGTG
>APFE031630371.1:166698-180417 GCA_000404065.3 Pinus taeda | reverse complement strand
AGGGGGCGGTAAATGGTATTCCCCGCACCGCTTTTGGAAAAAAGTTGTTTCGGGCAGAGGGGATGCGATGACACCAGGCGGGAGCCACGTAGCCCGCAGTATGATGGGAATACTGCTTTTCATTGGGTGCTAATCATCGGCCATCGAAGGGGTTCCGATATTGCCGTGGGCCATTGGATGGGAAAGCCCAAATCCAACGGTTGACACTGAAAGGAGTGGACGGAGGGTTATGGCGCGGGGTATTGGGTAATAAACAATGGTTTAATTGTATCGGGACAATTCCTATTGGTTGTCGGGAGTTTAGACTATTGATTAACCAGGTATTATTCAAACTTTATAAATGAGCATGTGGGGAGGGTTGTTCATAAGGTTTTGGATAAACCTTGGACCCCCTTAAAACATTAGCATATGGCTATAATAAGCCGGGGGTCGGGATATTTAAAATTTCGGGTTTTTTTATGTATTGTATATAGTATGGGGATGGGGAAAGATTTTATATAGGAATTATATAGTAAAGTCAATATGTTAATATGAAAAATATGTTTAAACAAAAAAGCACTAAGTCAAAATTGAAAACTTAGGCTTAGGGAGATGAAAGGACACCAAGCTATGAAGTTTGGGAAACTTAGCATAATGGAAGAAAAGCATTTTACACAAGAAATGTGGCTTCCTTTGCCTAAGTAAAAACAAAGTTTTACTTAATCTTTTTCATGAAATGAAGTGAACTAGGAGCACTGAGCAGATCTTAGTGTCCTTGGAGGGGAGGTTAGTAATTGTTTTTGGAGAAATGAGAAGGCAAATTAGTCATGTTTCATTTGCTTTGTGATCACCTAGTTGACATGATACTTTATGATATCCATGAGATGAATGATCTTCAAAAGACAAAATTTCTCATACACCTGCTTCTGCAACATCAAAACTGCCTACCCAACCTATTACAACTAACATTTTTTCTTCCTTTATCCTTGGGCACATTTGAACTAGCAAACCCTCACTCTCTTCTTTTCTTTTAGCTGCCCTCCTGTTTAAGTTTGCCCTTATTTCTTTCAGGGGCTCAGATTTAACTGTTGAGCACCCTCGCTTCTCTACCTAACTACTTATCTGCCAAGCTTGAATTGTTTGGACATATTTTATTCTCTATTCTTGAAACAGGAAATTTAAACATGGACTGGCCAAGATTAAGCTGTTTGGCCATCCATCAACTATGACAGAAGTCACCTAAGTGCATATGATGAAATTCTCTGCAAAAATAGGATAGTAGTGGCATTTTGGACTAGCACACTTTCTTGGTCTTCTTTGGGGTTCATTCTCTTTCTTTTTGACCAATTGATTCTTTTTTCCCTTTGATCTTTCCTTTAGGGCATACCCTCTTTTAATTTTTTTTTTTTTTTGGTTTTTTCAGAATATGGAATCTTTGCAGCATGGAAAGGATGAACATATTTGGCATTTCATCAGTCAATCATGCAATATGACACCTATTGGTATAGGGGCATAACAGTGGCTCCACTTGGGGATGGCTTTTCCTGGTGAAAAGTCAAGAATAGCAGGTCAGATGGCCTTGTATTTAATTCTTGTTGTATTCTGAAATCTTCCCTTTGCTGCAAACAAAACTGTACCTCTGCAATATATATTTCTTATTAACTCATTAAAATAACAACAACTTTGTTTTGGATAGTTTGTTTGACTACTTGTTCTCATATTTATAGCTCCCAAGTCTTCTTCTTCAATGCTTCTGATAAACTAACAGGTAGCACAAAAGGGTAGGACAGTTCCTTGACTGTTCCTCAAAATTTGCTACATATTCCTTCCTACCTCATTGCTGTAATAAACTACAGAAATTAAACATTTTTATGTACAAGTTAGAGTCTTGACATCTTCAACAAATTGGATCAAAATAATGCTTGAGCATCTAACCATTAACTGGTCCATATTGAGCTTCCATATCATCCATGCTTTTCAAAAAGTAGGTTTTGTTTCCTTGTGAAGCCTGAATAAAAAAAGGTCCCTTCCATAGGAAGTCAAACTTTCCATGTTTTCCTTTATCTTCCCTTCTGGAGTCCCATTTTAGTACTTTGTCTCCTATGAAAAAATCCTCTGCCTTTGTCTTCTTGTCAAATATTTTCTTAAGTTTTTCTTGTAGAACCTGAGATCTTTGGTACACCTCTTCTCTAGTCTGCTACAAATGAATAGTTTGATTGATTCTTCTCTGAATGTCATTGAGTTCTGCCTGCACTTCTTGCAACAATTTTATTACAGGGATTCCCAAAGATGAAGGAAATCTAGTCTCCATGCCATAAACCAATTCATAGGGTCTTGTTCCAATAGATCTCTTTGTGGTCAATCTATCTGCCCATAGTGCATTGATAAGCTTCTTATGCTAGTTTTTCTTGTTTTCCTCCAATACTTTCTTAATGATATTGATCAAGCTCTTATTGGATGACTCAGCTAAACTATTACCTTGAGGGTAATAGGCTGTGGAGTGGCCTAAGGTAATGTGGTATTTATGAAAAAAATTGATCATTCTTTTGGATTTAAAGGCAGCAGCATTATCAGTTATAATCTTCTCCGGACAGCCAAATCTAGACAGGATATTGGTTTCTAGGAATTGCATGATTACTAAATCATTGGCTTGTCTACAATCAGTGGCAGTAAGGATCCATTTGTGTTGGCCAGAGGAGGGAGGGTGGATCTCCCCAATGAAGTCTAAACCCCATTGTTGAAATGGTTTTTCAATGGAAATTGGCTTGAAGGGTAGAGGTAGAAGTTTCTTCTCGCCTTCAAAAATTTGGCATTTGTGGCAAGCAGTCACAAACTTTTTTACATCAGCAAATAGAGTGGGCCAATAAAATCTAGCCCTTAAGATTTTATCCGTAGTTTATTTCCAATACAAATGTCCACCACAGTCCCCTGCATGCAATTCTTTCAATACTTTGTCAGTTTCATCCTTTATTAAACAATTCAATAAGATGCCTTCATGATTTTTCCAAAACAAAGCATCATCTACAATACAAAATTTTGAGGCTTTCATTTTCAGAGACCTTTTCTTAGTCCTGGATAACCCTGGAAGAGCCTGCAGGTTTAATAATACATAAATTATGTCAGCATATCAAGGTGATTGTAAGAAGGCTTGATTGATATGTGGAGTTGCCATCTCCTGTTCATTATCCAGTTCATTGATGTCAAGGGCCTGAAAATTGGTTTCAGTCATAAGTTTTGCTAATCCTTGTCCTTTTATCAGCTTTGTTGGTTTAATTTCAATATCATATTCCAAAATGTTAGCTATCCATTTGCCTCTTTTGCCCTCAATTCCTTCTTGAGTTAGAATATCCTTGACAATAGTATTTGGCACATAAGCAATTACATGAGAATATAAGATATACACTCTGAAGTCCTTAATGGCTTTTACAAGGGCATAAGCCTATTTTTCCATGATTTGATATTTTAAATGTGCATCTCTAAGTGCTTTGCTGAAAAAAGCTATGGGCTTTTCACATCCTTGGTAATCTTTCTGTAGCAAGACAACAGCAATAGTATGTTCTGAGGCAAAGGAAAAAATTATAAAGTCTCTGTCGAACCTTGGGCTTGTGAGGACTAGTGTTTTAGTTAAAGCTATTTTGATTTCTTCAAAGGCTTGTTTAGCTTCTATTGTCCATTTTACCTTGGAATCTTTCTTTAGCATGTTGTTCAGCAATCTTATTAGTTTAGCCAAGTTGGGTATGAATCTTCTTAGAAAATTGATTTTTCCCAAGAAAGCTCACAGTTCTTTGATATTTATAGGGTGAGGAACTTGCAGAATGGCTTGTATCCTATCTGGATAAATTCTTATGCCATATTTCGAAATGATGTGACCTAACAGTTTACCTTCTTCTAGACCAAACAATGACTTCTTTGGATTTAGTGATATACCATATTTTTCGCAAATTAAAAGCACTTGTCTGAGATGATCTAGGTGTTCCTGGTCTGATTTGGAAAAGGAAGTGAGATCATTTAGGTATATGACCAGGAAATCATGAATTTGTTTAGCAAAAGCTATGTCCATGGCTCGTTGAAATGTCACCCCTGCATTTTTGAGTTCGAATGGCATTTTCACATACTCGAAAGTTCCCCAAAGTGTTGTAAATGCAGTCTTATCTTGATCATCAGGGTGAACTAAGATCTTATTAAAGCCTGAGAATCCATCTAGTAGTGAAATTCTAGAGGCTCCCACTACCTTTGTAAAATGTGGTCCATCTTGGGTAAGGGATAGTGGTCTTTTAAAGAGACTTTGTTCAGATTTCTCAAATCAACACATAGTCTTATCTCTCTCGTTTTCTTCCTAGTGGGCACTAAATTCGAGACCCGTTCTGAAAATCTAATAGGTGCAATTATCCCAGCCTCATACATTCTCTTCACTTCTTTTTCAATGAGAGGAAGGAGTACAGGGTTGATCTTTCTAAGCTTTTTCTTGAAAGGTTTTTGATTCTCTTTTAGGGGTATTGTATGTTGGATGACAGAAGTGTCATAGGATTTAAGATCTTCATAGCTCCATGCAAAAACATGAAATTCTTTGAACAGTTTAATATATTTCAGCTTTTGGTGAGGAGGCAAAGATTTAGACAACTTTACCATTTTAGGATTTTTCTAAGTTCCTATATTACAGTTCTCAATTTCTGCGTTTAAAAGCTGCATTTTTGGCTTCCTTCGGATGTCGTTTGAATCAAAAATGTCTTCCAGAGGAGTCAAGCCTGTGGGTAAAAAATTATCCTTTAAATCAATCACTTCAGACTCTCCTTCAATAGTTTCGTCAAAGTCTATTTCTTTCAGCTCTTGTATTTCTTTGCTGGTAAACTTTGTTGGATGTAGCATTTAAGTTGATGTTTCAGCTGAAATGTGTGTTCTAGTATTGACTGTTTGATCAAGTTCATGAGCAGTACTTGTGTCTATATTTGTGTTGGAAAATTCTTCCTTTAAAGTTAGGAAATTATTAATTTGAGTGTCATTGTCAAATAATTGCCAATTTTTTATATTGTCAGGAACACTTGGTCTGTGTTTGATCTCAGCTGTAAAATGATGAGAAGGCCCAAATGGTAGCTTACAAGTACTGGCAAATGTTGCTAAATTGTGGGCATGCAAATTGTGGTTCCTTGGAATTTTGGTAAGATGTGATTCTAGAAAGGTATTGAGTATTTCAATTGTTGCCCCTCTATAAGCCCTTAACCTGAGGTCATTTGTGAGAAAATTTCCTCTCATTTGTTGAATAACCAAATCCGAGTCTCCCAAAATTGATAACCTAGATGCCCCTAGGCTTTTGATCAGTTTGAGTCCTAGCAGCAGTGCTTCATATTCAACCATGTTATTTGTGCATCTAAAATTCAGCCTGTATGCATGTCCTTCAACATGGTCATTTTTCATATTATGTATCCAAATCCCTGCCCCTAATCCTAGCTTATTAACATATCCATCAAACTCTAGATACCATAGGATTTCTTGATTACAGCTAGCATTAGGAGTTTCAAAGTTTTGCTTAGTAGGCAGATTTAGATTTTTAGTTTCATGTGGTTTCCCCTGTGTGTCTGCATTATCATTGGTCACAAAAGTTTCTTGAATCTGAACATTGGATTTTTCATTCATGACTTTTTCTTCCGCTGATATTAAAACCTTGTTATCAGTTGGAGGGCAAATTTCAGTATTGAATAAGATGAAAGAGTCCATATCAGAATGCATGGAATAAATGGGAAAATTTTGGGGTTTCTCTTGGCTGCTGACCACATATTTAATCAAAGTTTCCCTATATAATCTCTTTGGCTGGCCAAAGACTGAGATGGTGGCATAGGACATGTCAAGCTATAAAGAGCCCTGAAGCTTGGCACCCCAGGATCTAGATAATAAAATTCCATATTTGGGTGGGATATCAGCCACTACCACATCCATTAGAATTGTCTTGGCAGGGTATTGTACCAATGATACACACAGATTTTTAATCAATCCTAGGCATCTAACTTGGCTAGAATCGAATGAGAATAAGTCTTTGTATGGTCGAGTTATGTCTAGTTCCAATTTTTCCATCACTGATTTGGGCATCAAATTGTGAGAGGCCCCATAATCAAACATTGCATTGTGAAGTACTTTGTCATGAATATTCAAACTCACATAAAAAGGAGAAACTCCTCGATCTACCGACTTTCCATTTACTTCAGGACCAAAAATTAATTCTGGTTGGTCATCTAAGACATTCACTGCATCTTTGTGTTTTGAAATTTGTAGCGATCTACTGATTTGTTGTCTATAGACATCATGTTTAGCCAATTCGGACAATGGAATGGCTACCTTCAATTTTCCTATTTCGGTTTCGAGGTTAAAAGGTTTCTCCATCTGAACTTTTGCATTTCGGGCAGCAAGGTTTTCTTTTTCTACTGTGTTTTCTATGTTTTTTTCTTTATCAGGAATGTTGTTATGAACTTAATCTGCTTTACAATTGATTCTAGGAGGTTCCTTTGCATTTTCTTTAGGAGGAAAGGAAGTTACAGACTATTTATCATGTTCTTGATCATCTGTAATATCTTGAATAGTTGGGCTATTTGAGTTGGGAATTATCTTAGGAGGGATTTGTGTAGAAGAGATCTTGTTTTTGGCTTTGGTAGGTTGTTTGGTTTCTTTATGCTTGTTGTCATTAGAGATATCTATTCTCCTACTTCTCAAGTTATACTTTTTATGGACTTCATATACAGCTATGTCATACCCTTCCTTAAAATCAAAGGATTCTCCTGATTGAATTTGAAACTCACCTAAAGTGTGGGCCTCTTGGTCTTCTTGAGTTAGGAAAATCTGTTGTTCACTATTGAGACCCATTAAATTGATTTGAGTGTCTTCGGTGGGTTCACTAGAAGTTGAAGCTTTAGCATAGTTTTCTTGGAATGGAGGCCTAATGCTTTGATCTGGAGCAGCTTTTCCAGTGTTAGGGTTTTGATTTTTTCTAAAATTTGGATTTCTTGCAGTGTTGCTTTGTTGGCCCTCCCAGGATGATTTTCTCTCAATTGTTTCTACTCTGTCTCGAAGTCTGTCCATTCCTTTAATAATCGCATCTAATTTTTGTTCAAATGTAGAAGGTTCTTCCTTAAAAGTTGTTCTTCTCTTAGATCTAGCTCGATTTCTTTTAGAAATCAGATTGGCCTCTACACTGACAGCTATACTCTGCATGTCTTCCAAACTTGGAGGAGCTCTTTCCCTAAGTTGGTAAACCATGTCAGAGTCAAATCCATCAGGGAATTTTATCAAGGCCAGGTTTGGAGGAGGTCTGAGATTCTGAGGGATAGCATTGTATACATTATTAAATCTGGCACAGTAATCTTGGACACTTTCTTGTGGACCTCTTTTCAAGTTCTCATATTCTGATAATATATGTAGGGGATCCTTCTTCTTTTCCCATCTGTTTAGGAAAGTCTGATAAAGGGCTTGTGGATCAGCAATTTTATTTGTAGGGAGGGCCCAAACCAAGTCCTAACATCACTAGTTAAGCTCTGGACAAAAATTTTCATTCTGACGTCATCATCATCAATCTCATAATTTTCAAAATAGTCTGTCATTTTCTTTGTATGTTGTTGGGCTGTGTAGGTACCAGCACCATCAAAATAGGTAATTTTGCTTTGGTAATCTTGAGGCATAGCCCCTGGATTCGCGGGTAACTGTAGGGGAGTGTATTGGTTTGCCATGTTTGCAGAGATAAGTGCAACAACTGGAAGAACAAGGATAACAGTTGAAATATGTGGTGTAGATGAGGGAGTAGAAAAGATGTTTTGGAGTGCTAATGGTAAACTAGGTGAAGCAACAGTAATGGAAGATAGGACTGGTGATTTTCCAGCAGTGAGCCCAGTTTGGATAGGGTTCTGTTGAGGTGTATTAAGGTTTAAATCAGCAGAATTTTCTTGATTCTCTCGGCTCCTAAGGTTCTTAGGGATCAAATTAGGATTTTCAAAGATCAGTGGAGGATTTGGATCCGGATTTGATCTGGTATAACAAGACTTCTTCTTTGGAGCTAGCTTCTGACTATATTTTGGTTTTTCCTTGATATATTTGAAGAATACAATTTTTTAACAATATGTTTCTAGGAAGTTTTAATGAGAATCTTTGAATTTTCCTAAAAAGTTTTGAAGCAAGGGACTGATCAGGTATTTGAGACAATTGTTTAAAGCCTAAAATAGAGATAGACTGAAGAAACTTTTATTTACTCCTGTAATTGCATAGCAAAAACAGTTTCAAAGGCTACCTGGCTAACTTCAGGCTCCATCTGTAGCTTTAGAAAATAGAAAGTAGCAACAAACAATCATTCAGATCCCCAATGGAGTTGCCAATGAAGTTATCACTCAGGTTGTTCCCCAGGAAAATTCTAAGGAGGGAAGACGGCTGAGGTAACCACAGACCAATCTTTTAGATGCAGGTTCTAGCCAATCTGCATCCAGAGAGGGCTCTCTCTTTATAATTTAGCTTTGTTTTAAAGTGTGTTATGCTAGTTATGAAGTACAAGGGTTTGATTTTGAGTTTTGGATGGTGGTGTTCAATAGAACAAGGGTGTAAATATGAGAAGTTCAGTCCATTGGGCTAATGGAGTGTATGAAGATGAACTGCTCGATATGGTTTCTTTGACAGAGGATGGTACAACAGAGAAACGTAATCAACCATGAAACAAATTGTAAGCTGAAATCAGATGAGATGGGGTCAGGGGGTGAAGGGAAACTGAGAATCCTTCATCATGCTGACAAAGGGAAAGTGGATGAATATTGCCACGGAGCAGTTAAGAATTCCTTAGCTAAATTCAAAATGTAAGAACCAGGGGAAACAGGAGTAGTTAAGAATTCCTGCTTATGCTAATTCTGAAGAAAACATAAAAAATGACAGAGATTGAACAGAGAGTGCAGTTAAGCAAGTTCTGGGTTATTCTTTTTCCCTGTTATTTAGAATATGAAACATATATGATATATAAGACATAGAAACTAAAAACACAAGTAAGAAAGACTTATTGACTCATGAAGTAATTCGAGAATTCTGCAACATAGTCCTTTGCCATCAATTCCATAACCAGAGAGTTCAGCAACAGCGCATTCCAGCAACCTTTTATTCATAAGAGTTTTCAGAATTACAGCGTAGTTTCAGAAATGTATCACCAACCAACCTCGAATAGTTTACATGGGGAGGTATTTATACAAAAAGCGTTACAAAATATCTGAATGAGATAATATCTAACAATAACTCATTGTACCAACTTAAGAAGAGAAATAAATGATCTTGAAAGTAGGGAAGAATAAATGAAGAAGTAATTGCTGTTGTGTTGTCTGCTTTAGTTGGTCAGATATGTTGACGTTTAGGCTCAATCAGTTGGCTGGCAGCTATCTTCTACCGATATTCTTGTGCTACTGTCCTGGCCCTTTCGGCTGTACCTGATCCTGCTTTAACATGCTGTTGCTCCAGCTTGATTCTCGTCTCCTGTTGTTTTCTTGTTTATGGCATGTGATACGGGTATTGAATTTTTCCAAGCTCAAGATGATAAAAGAAATGAAAGACATATTTATAGAATCTCCAACATGCTTTGCCACGATTGTTCATCTGGCAATTGGTGTCTTTGCAATTTCCTTAATGTTTCATCCGCTTCTGTATACCTGAAGAAATTGGGCTGGGTGTAAAAAGATGTTTTATTTCATGTTCAATGTAAAACAAATTTTCCAAACTGTCATACAGGCTTTGTCTTGAGGGAAGTGCTCTTTCTTCTGAAGTGCTTGATGAGGCTGTGATTTGATTTGTAACATATGTGTTCACCTTGTGAGCATAGTTTGCATGTGTCATCAGTTTATGATCATTGGTCAATAAACTGGGTAGACCTTTTTCCTGCAAAATTGCAAACCTCTTTGTAAAAGCATTTATTTCTATTTGCATCTCTTGGCACTTTCTCTCCAGATTTTGTATGAAATTCCTCACGGTCTTCACTCTTTTAACAGTCAAAAGGGTGCCTGTCTTGTCCCTGATATCCAGTGCTGCTAGTTCTTCACTGGTGTGGGTATATAAAAAATGTACTAGCCTGTTGGCCTGTTCGGGCATGTGTCCCAATAATGTCCTGGCCTTTTGAATCTCTTCTTGGGCTCTTGCTATCAAGTCAATTTGTTCATGGATTGTTTGTATTGATCTCCATTGATCAGTGATGGATTGCCCAATATTAGTCCACAAGATCTTCTTGATTTCTGCTAGAGGTTTGTGAAGAGAAAGATCCTTTTCTAAGGATCTTACCTTGTTTTCCAATGCTTTTACCTCTCTTGTTCTTTCTGCCACAATCATTTTTTATTTATCATAACTCACTTCTAGTTTAGCCAATTTCTCTTTGGCTTCTTTTAGCTCTGACACTTGGAGTTCTAACTCTTTGATTGCCTTCGTTAGCTCTTCTATGCTCATGCTGGTACCTGGTGTTGTTGTTGTTGCTGCTGAAGTATTTGCGGTTGATGTACCTGTTACTGTGACAGTGGGAGGTACTGCTGTTGTAAATATAGGAGGAGCAGTTGTAGTTGTTGGAGTTGTTTGAGATGGTTGGGAGGTCGACACTCCCTACTTTCCCTGTAATGCCTTCTCCAATTCCTGCTCTGTCTCATTTATTCTTTGATTCATTTTCATTAGCAAATCCATTATGTCTTCCTCTTCTTTCTTCTGCACAACCTCTTTGGTTTGTGGATGCATTGTAATAGGCAGCTTTAATTGCTTTTTGAGGGCTGCAATGTCTTCTTCCTTCTTTTTTATCAATGCCTTTATGCCCTTGGCATCCTTGGGATCATGTCCTAGCTCAATGATAATTTCTTCCAAGGATTTGATCCTGTTATCCTTGGCTAATGAAGAAGCATTTTCCAACTCTAATTGGGCAGAGGTGTTGTGCAATGAATTCTCCAATTTGTGAGCTAATAATACCTTGTCTGCCAAGGTGGAGTATACCATTTCTCCGGTTTGCTTATGTAATTCAATCTGGTCCATTGGATGGATGTCTTTGGAGAGAACTTCTAGATTGGTCCTGATATAATCATCCTCTGACTGTGGCTGTTGTACTTTAGGCTTGAAGTGACTAAGGGTCATTTTTCCCTCTTGAATGTCATATGTTGACACTAACCTTTGTTGATTAGTGGGGGCCATTTTTAGCAATTGATTATAAAGTTGGATTCTTATTGCCTCATTCTTAGCCTTTATCTCAGTGAATGTTCTCTTAATATCTGAACCTTGCTTGCTCTGTTGCTTGCTTTGAGGCCTGGTGGATGAAACTTCCACACTATGGTGCCTCTCTAGTTCTTGCCGATATGAGCCAGTTGATGTGCCCACTATTGGAGAAGTTTGTTGATCGGTCATTCCCTCACCCCTCAGGCTGCCTGTTGTTTCTTCCAAGAGTTCCTCTTTAGAGTAATGATTTAACCTTTGCCTCTTTTCCCCTGGCTGTTCTGCTGGTCCACTGATGGGTGTGTCTTCTTGCCTATCCCTTTTCTTGCCTCTTTCCTCATTTAGAGGAGTTTGTAGTGTAGGCTTTTCAGGTGCCTTTGTCTGTGTTAAGGGACCTTGCCCTTGGCCTTGTTCCTTTGATATAGCTGGCTGGTCTATCATTGTCTCCTACTCTTGGTCTATTACCTCCTTGCCCTTTGCTGACCCTGCGTTGGCTTTTTGTGTCGACTGTTGACAAGTCTCGGCAAAGGATGTATCACCTGCTGTATGCTGAGGCAACTTGAAAGATACCTGCCCAAAAGAGTCCATGTCAAGGTTTTTTTCAAGCTCTTTCATGGCTTTTTCCAATTTCTCTTCCTGAGTAATTTCTTCAACTAATGTGCCTTCTATCCATTCTTTTTTATTAGCATACTGTTGAATCTCAGGGATCTTGTGATGAATGCATGGTGCTAAGTGGTTTTTGACTTTTCTATAACTTATAAAATGAACGGGGTCATATGGTGCCCAATAAAAACTTTGTTTCAGCTTAAGTCGCTCCCCTAAAATCTTATCAGCCTCTTCCCAGGCTTCCCTTTTATTGAAGACAAATGAGCCTAATTGATTTCTTATTTTGAGTTGTGCCTTTTTCTTAGCCTTGCAGAAGTGGGTTATGTATGCATGGATAAACTTCCTGAAATACTCTAAGGCAAACAATCTCATAGGCACAAATTTGGGTAGCTTGTAGGGGCACAGTTGACAGCCATAAATATTGAATTCAGTGTGATTCTGGTATAAGTACCAGTCACCTATACTGTAGCTTTTGGAGAACTGTAAAAAATTTTGTATTTCACCAGAGACGCTAGTAGGAGGAGTTGTCATCAGTAGGGAAGAGGCTGGATGTATGAACAAATCAATGAATTCACAGTAGCTGTAAGTAGAGTCAGAAATATGGTGAAAGACTGAGGTCCAAAATATCACAGACCTTCTTTCTCCTTTGGAATCCCGTTTTCTAATGGGAATTTGAAAACTATCTGGTTGATTGTACAACAACAAATGATATATGTATGGTGTATATTTAAACACTCTCTCTATCCAAGCACATGAATTGTTCATGGATCTTATCAGCTATGAAGGTGGCATAATCATACTTGACAGTAGGGGGCTATCCTAGAGTAAACATAGACAAAAAAACCAAGGTAGTCTCATCAGCATACTCACTGGTTTTGAATCCCAAGATGTAGGATATCATGTCTATAATGAATTTTCCTGCTTCAGTGAACCAAGTATCTAGATAAGGAGGTAGACCTTGGTGCTGGCAATCTGGTCTCATGAACAATTGAGTTAATCTAGTTATCTCTGAACTGGGCAATTTGGCTTCTTGGTCAAGCAAAAATCCCATGGAAAGAGGAGTCAAAGGTTGAGTTGGCTTGAAGTGTAGCATTTCATTTATGGACTCAAGGGTGATATGAAAGAGGACATTTCCATAAGGGTCCATCACTACCCTTTGAGTGGGCTCATAATTGACATGGCATTGGTGAATGAGGTCAGGGAATACATTCACTGAAGGGAGGTAGTACATGGGCATATTGGACTCCCAAATTCCATAGGCATTGGTTTTGCTGCGGTAGCTATTCCTCATTTCACAAAAATCTTGGAGGTGAGGCTTTTGACCAATTAAGTCATTAATCTGGAAATCCCTGTCAGCTAAAGGTATCCATTCCAGTTCTTTGTGTGGACAATTGAGGGGCGCAACATTGAGGGCCACGGGTGCAGGAGTTTCCATGTTTCCTCACTATGTTTTTTGTTGTGGAAGTCGAGTTTTTGCGAAAAATGGACAAAACAGGGGTAGTTGGGGTAGATTTTTCAAGAGCTATCGACTGAATTTGTTCGATTTTTGGTTCTACGGATGTATTTCAGAGAAAAAATGGAAATACACAGGGTTTGGAGATAATTGAGCAAATACCTGTGTTTTTGCGACGCACCTGAGAGTAATTGGCAGGTAGGACGATGATTTGCAGAGCAGGATGCCGGATTATGGTGGTCGGGGTGATGGGCTGGAGTTCTGGTGGCAAGTTCGTCATAATTTGCATGCACAGGCTCCGTAAAAACAACGAATAGGAATGAAGGAAAACGACACTTTCATGGGTTTTTTAACAAAATTTTGGCTTCGCAGGCTTTTGGCACTTTTTTCGAGTGATGTCAGCATGACGTAATATTTGTCGTGTAGCAGGGTACGGAGGATGATGTGGTGGATGATGTGGCAGACGACATGGAGGTGAGGTGGCGGATGACGTGGGTGATGACGTG
>APFE031630371.1:123158-139389 GCA_000404065.3 Pinus taeda | reverse complement strand
TAATATACTAATTTTTACCCTTAATAAACTATTAATTAATATTGTAATTCTCTAGTATTTTTATCAAGATACTCTTTGACTATGAATATGAAGCTTATTTATTTATTTATATGTCCTTTTAGCTTATGTTTTAAAATAGAATTAACTATTTATAGAATATTCTATTTTTAACTTATACAACTAACTAATAATTATATAACCTCTTTGATTTATAATTAATTTATTTTAAGATTTAAATCTCTCTTTATCTGATATTTTATTTAAAATATAATTAACTTATATTTATTTAAAATATAGTTAACTATTATCTATTTTTAATTACTCGATTATTTTATGATTATAGTATATTAACTCCCTTATTTTAATTTATATTTATAAAATTATCAATTTACGTTTATTTTAATAAGAAAATTAATAACCAAATTAATTGATTTGAATAAAAAATTTGGTCTAACTAGCCGTTTCCTGGTCAAATCGAGCTGTCATTATTCTAGCCATTACCTGGATATTCTGCCCGATCTATTTATAATTCATAGCAAGATCTGCTCATTCAACTTGTCTTGACAATGAACCACACTAGTTGGTTCGAAACGCATTGACAAAATTATCTCTATGTGATTTTCGCCAAAGATTCTTCTCAAAATTTGATATGGATCACAAAAGCCTAAATTCAATATTCTTATTTTTTTTAAATATCATTTTAATTATTAATAATTATTAGAAGGATATTATGGAATTAATCTCCGTGAAATATCTTATAAGATTTTTAATAGTAGTCAAATATTAAAGTTGAGATTTATCTTAAAAGTAGTTATGCTCCTTTCAATTAAATTGATTAATTAAAGAAAAGACACATGAAAAAATGTTATATGAAATGTATGGTTTTTTGGGCATCTCATATTGATAAGCCATGATATTGTTACAAAGCCTATTCACATGTTAAAAATTTCCATGGTTAAGAACATTGTTACATTTTTTTGAATACATACATATTTAACTCGTGTATTAATTCTTTCATAATTAATTATAACAACAATAATTTAAGACAAAGTTATAATTTAGTTAACTTTCCAGATTTATTTCCTGGTGATGAGTTATGGTATTGACTCGAAACATCAAAACTAAAAAATGAATATTGTGTCGAGCTCTCAAAAATCTCAAAATATTCACCACATAATTCTCCAAACTATAATGTGAGATGTATCATGAAGCAAAGAGTTATAATCTCTACCATTGTTTACCAATCATTTAATTTATATGGCTACCCTAGTATGCATGTAGGTGTATTTATTTTGGAATATGACTTTTAGAATTCTAGTTTAAGTATCAACTAGTGCAACCATATAAATTAATTTCTTGGTGAATGTTGATAGGCATCAAAACTTAATATGCATCAAAGCACTTCATCATATGTTTCAAGTTGCTAAAATTGAAATAATCATTAAAATTAACTAGATTATAACTTTATTATTATTATTATTATTATTATTAAAAATATTTTATATATGTTAAACATATATACATTTTAAAGAAACATGATTTTTAACTATGTAGATTTACCCTGACATTATGATATAGATTCTTAATCATTAAATAGGATTTATTACAATACCATGAGCCAATACCATGACTTATCAATAAAATATTCCCAAAAAATCATAACCATTTCATATAACATTTGTTCATATCAAATATTTTTTAATTAATGAATTTGATTAAAAGCGAAAAATAAAGCATAACTAATTTGAAAATAAAATATCATTGTATGATTTGTGTATACTACTAAAAATATTCTAAAACATTCTATGGATGTTAAATCGATGTTCCAAAATATATATGCACATTGACATAATAATTATTAGAATGCCATGATAGGGATCTACAATCTATTCATTAATAATTTTTGTCATTTTTTAGGTTTTGAGGCCAGTGGAAAATTATAGAGCTATAGGGACAACAAGCTCAAGTTCCACTCAAATGTTTCCCTCGATCTACCCCATACCATCCATGCAAACCATGTCCTAACCACTCTCACCCATCCTTTGGGATCAAAAACCCATTGTGAGGCCTTCTCTGGATTGCTACAAGATGCCTTGTAACTGCTATAGGAGGATCTTGTAGCACTACAGGATGTTCTAAAATTCTACAGTAAAATGATCCAATTGAGAAAATCATCATGCATGGCCTATCCTAGGTTAATTAGGGTTCGTCCATCTCGATCCAACCATTCACTCGTCCTCCATGCATCCCTGGCTCGCAAAAATAATTATCTCTCTGAACTAACCCTAAGCTTTGTCTCATTAAAAAAAAAATTCAAAAGAAAAAAAAACCCTGAAACCTAGTTTTTCTTCCCACCAAGTTGAAGGGATGGTACCATCATCCTGAAGCACCTTTCCATTCCAAGAAGGACTATACAGTAGCAGAAACAACACTTCGGATATCAAAAAAGAACCTGCACACATGAACACCACTAATAGCCAAATACACATGGGCAAAGAAAGTATACACAAGAGCAAAAAGACAATAAGGTAACTCCATGAGCAACAGCACAGAGGTCCAACACTCTAGCATGTATCGATCGAGCACAAGGTAGGCATAGGTATTGTAACCTCTAAGCACTTCTATAGGTGTAAAATAATGAAAAATGTATGAATGTCGAGGTAAGGTCTTTTTATAAGCTATATGTGGTTAGCTAACTTGGCCACCCTTACCTAGTGAATGAAAAGTGATCTATTAGTCATCATGCAATGCAAGAGTGTCACATCGGTCAATATCAGTTAAGACAGAGTAGGTGTTGATTACGAGGTACAAGAGAATGATCACTCCAGGTGGGCCAACGGCCCAAACGAGGAAAACTCATACTATTGCTAGTTATGACAATGCTCCGAGCCCTAGCCACAAATAGCGTATAACATACCAAAGCTCAAACTTATTTGCACCTTCACTCATTTGGAAACTAGTTAAGGTAGGAATGAGCTTGGGAAGCTATCGAGAGATTCAAACCCTACTCTGTCATTACTATAGGAGGTAGCTACAAGAAGTAGCTAAAGGAAATACAAGAAGCTATAGTAAGCACAAAAAACTGCTACATGAAGCCTCCAAGGATGCAACAACAGTTCCTGGGTAGATTTGGTCTTCAATTATCATTATATGAGGCCTTATGGCAAAAATTAAGTGGCCCCTCTCATTCTCTTGTCCATGATTTACATGTTGGTGCACCTTCAAATCTCTTAGTAATAACAATTGTCTTGTGGATTAAAAGAGTTTTTTTGTCTATAAAATAGAAGGGATATACATAATTGTCATTAGCTAGAGGTCCCACCCCTTTGTTCCATTTGAATTCATAATGGAGCTCTTACAAGAAGAAACCCTCCTACACCTAGTTGAAAATATAGAAGAAGATGGGATGGGGATTCAATAGGAGAGAGCCTACAAATACTAAGAGAATTCAGCTTCGTCTCCCTGTAATAGACATTTTCAGGAGGCATGAGTGGTTAGGCTTCTTTGAGCTACTAAAAGGATATGATGATAATATCACTTATGAGTTTTCCATGGCCCTAAACCCTTAGGCAAGAGCCATTGCTACCACTGTGGTGGAGGGATTATCCATTACCATCAATCCTAAGCTAATCAGTGGGGTGACAAAACTTCCCCCTGGGGTCCATTGGAGAAAAGAAGACAAGTCTAACAGTGCCATTACTAAGAAGAATTTCTTCGTTTCTAGTGAGAGACCAATTGAAGATAAAAATGCAGTCATAAGGGACAACCTCCCCTATCCTTGGGATGAGGTGGCCTACCATATCCTTAAGTTTATCTCTTTTGAGGGAAGAATTCAGCTTCGTCTCCCTGTAATAGACATTTTCAGGAGGCATGAGTGGTTAGGTTTCTTTGAGCTACTAAAAGGATATGATGATAATATCACTTATGAGTTTTCCATGGCCCTAAACCCTTAGGCAAGAGCCATTGCTACCACTGTGGTGGAGGGATTATCCATTACCATCAATCCTAAGCTAATCAGTGGGGTGACAAAACTTCCCCCTGGGGTCCATTGGAGAAAAGAAGACAAGTCTAACAGTGCCATTACTAAGAAGAATTTCTTCGTTTCTAGTGAGAGACCAATTGAAGATAAAAATGTAGTCATAAGGGACAACCTCCCTTATCCTTGGGATGAGGTGGCCTACCATATCCTTAAGTTTATCTCTTTTGAGGGAAGATTGAGTGTATTCTATGGCAACCATTTCAGAGTTCTCCATGAAATGACATTTTTAGCAAGATTGCCCATATCCCAAAGACTCAGTGTGTCTTCTTTCCTCCTACTGTCCATTATGGACATGAGCCAGAAGGTGAAAGAGGGAAAGAAACAATAATTAGGACACCATGGTCTCACCAAAATAATAGTGGAAGATGCTTTGAATAAGTTAAGGGTTCCCATCCTCTGGTCCACATTCAAAGATATGGACAAATAAGCCTTCCCTGACACTCAAATCCTTGCACTTGGTGAGACCTAAGCCTCTACTACTGAAGGAGAAGAATCATAGGCAGAAGAGGAAGGAGAGGTAGAGGAAAATGAATAGGTATAGGCAAAGAAAACAAAGGAATAACCATAGAAAAAGGAAGAGGTGGAGGAAGAACAAAATGAAGAAGAAGAGGAGGAGAAGCAAGAAGAACCAAGCCTTGAGAAAACCACTACACCTAGAGAAGAGGAGGTATCCCATAACAGAAAAGTTTGTCTCCTGAACACCCTAAAAACGAGGCAATTGTTGTCCTAGCTACCCTGGGCACACCAATCAAATCTAGGAAGAAAAGGCAGAGGAAAACTCCCCTCTAGTTCAAAACAAGGAAAATCACTAGGATTAAATAGGGGAAGCCTCGAACTCCCACAAGGACCCCTAGTATAATTGAAGAATCACCAAGTAAAAAAGAGGAGCTAGAACCCATTGAGAGGAAAGTTGAGAAAGTCACATCTCATAGAGCCATCTCAAAGACTCTCATAACCTATGTAAGAAATCATGTTACTAGGTCAGCCTCCTCTAAGCAGTCTGAGGCACCTATCACATTCCAACTATTGAAATTTCTAAGTATTACCCATTAGAAATTTAATATGTATTATCTGATTTATTTCTCCTACTTGTTAAATATGAACAAGTTATTTAAACATATAAATATCGAAATAAACATAATATAGTCTCAATCATCTACAGATCAACAACTCAAATAAATAGAAAACACACAAGTGACACTGTTATTTTTGCACAACTCGTCCCCAAAAAACCTAACATGGGAAAACTAATGCAACAATTTTGAGGTTTATTTTATTATGTAGTCTTTCTGCGTACAATTGGGTGCCAAATCGGCTCACCCACCAAAGAAAATAATCTGGCAGTGATATCTCTCTATTCAGAAGCAGATATTCGAAAATTCTTCCCAACGAAACCCTCTCCAGCATAATCTGAAGCTCACTGTCATCCCACCTGGCCTCAATGTCAGCCTAGAACCCTCTGTGTCAACCCTATGAGGAACTTTGTGTTGGGTTGTGTTATATTATTTCCACGACTAACCTACGTAGTGAACCGGGGGGTTAGAGGGGGTGCGGAAGTCCCCCATATTCGGGGGGTTTGAGGGGGCGAGTAGCCCCCCTCTACGGGGTTCGGGGCAGCGCCCCAAGAAATTTTTTTTTGGACGCTATATTAGGTTGGGAGAACCTACCTATGGTTTTCGGTCCATGGTTTTGGACGCGGTGGTTTTTCGGTCCATGGTATTGGATGCTTCGGCATGTATAAATATGTATTGTAAAATTGAAAGGAATATAATGAAAAATCAAGTTGGTAGTCCCAGTTTTGGGATCGAGTGGGAAATCTCTGTGTATATGTGTTTTAGGTGTTATGCTCTCGCATTTTTATTTTTCTTGTGATTTAGAATTCGTATGCAGGTAATTTTTGTACGGGGTTAAAACCTACATTCTTTGCCTAGAATTAAAGAATCTTTTGCTGAAGCACCAGTACTAGTTAGTCCTGACTACTCAACACCTTTGTATATATTTTATTTTGCTTCTCCACATACTAGTGCTGCAATTTTCTTATAGAAGAATAAAAATGGGTATGGGAAGCCCATCACCTTCCTTAGCCAAGAACTAAGGGAGGCTAAGATGAAATATAACATCTTGGAGAAACAAGCATATGCATTAGTCAAAGCTTTGAAGGCATTTCAAGTGTATGTGCTATAGTAAAAAATCACAGCGTTTGTCCCAAATACAGTGGTCAAGGACATCCTTGTGCAAGGAGACAGTGAAGGAAAAAGGGGTAGGTGGATATAAAAGATACAAGAATATGAGTTAGACATAAAGCCTACTAAGCTCATAAAAGGCCAGGGTTTGGCCAAGATTTTATCAGAATCTAATTATCAAGCTTTGGGAATAAACCTGATAATAGAGGAGGGAAGAACATAAGATCAATGGAATGGGATTAAAACATCACAGAAAAATATCTATGCTAAATATGAGGGGTCACCCTGGTATAAGAATATCATCCATTATCTCTTGTTGATGGGGTGACCACTAGGGCTGGATAAATCCAAATACATGATGTTGAGACTGCAAGCTCAAAAGTATATCATATCCAATGGTCAACTCTACCAGAAAGACTCGGTGGGAGTTTTTCTATTATGTTTGGTAGAAGGCGAAACTCATAAAGTGATTGAGGAATTTCATGGGGGATTTTGTGGAGGTCATTACAGTTGGAAGACCACATCTCACAAAATCCTCAAGGCAGGATTATACTTGCCTACACTATTTGAAAATGTGCATTTACAAGTCAAATCATGTCAGAAGTGCCAAGTCTTTACTGAGAGACAAAAACTTTCTCCTCTTCCCCTAATCCCAGTGCATTTGGAAGAACCCTTCAGACATTGGGGAATAGACTTCATAGGAGAGATAAACCCACCTTATAGTGGCCAAATAAGTGGATATTAATGGCCATGACTTATTTCACCAAGTGGGTAGAGGCCATCCCAGCCATAAATGCTATAGACTCAGTGGTAATTAATCTTATGGAGGATAACATGTTAGATCATTTTGTTTGTCCTATCAAAATTACCACTGAAAATTCTCAAGTCTTCAAATCTACAAAATTCACCAGCTTTTGTCAGAAGTTCAATATCATCATTAGGCACTCTAATACCTACTATCCCCAAGGAAACGATTTAGCTGAGTGTGATGAAGAAGCCCATCACTGAAAATCAAAGGAATTGGGACATCCAATTGAAGTTTTCAATCTGGGCTAACCGAGTGACTCCTAAATGTTCCACTAGAAAATAACCTTTCAAGATAGTGTATGGTAATCTTGTAGTGTTCCCAATCCAATTAGTAATGCCAGTGGCAAATTTACTACATGAAGCTGAGGGGGAGCCAAGTGCTTTGACACGAAGGATAAACCAATTGGTTGAGCTTTATGAAAATAGGGAATAAGTGGGGGCTATATTGGAAAATTACCAATAGAAGATGAAATCCTTGTTTGAAAAAAATGCCAAGGATTGACCTCTTCAATTGGGAGATTTAGTTCTTTGATGGGATGTCCAACGGGAAGAAAAAGGTAAAAACATAAAATTTTATTCTCTTTTGTTTGGCCCTTTCAAAATTTCAGACGAAAAAGGAAATAACATGTACCTACTAAAAAATATGGAAGGTGAATCCTTGGAGCTGCCAGTAAATGGTTAGTTCCTCAAGGTACCTATCTTGTACATTGTAATTATCATACGAAATTTCCAGTTTTCTATTTAAAATTTCACTTTCACAAAATTTTCACTTGTTTAAAAATACTCCATGCCCAAAAAGAGAATTTGAGAGACTATACGTTCTCGATGCATTGCAATCCAATGCCCCGTCCCTAGGTGGAGCCAATGTTGTCACTCACTACCAAATGTGTTTTCAGTTGTCCAAAGTGAAAAAAAAAAAGAACTGACATTTGAAGCCATTTTCCAAGCCATAGAAGCTCTCAGAGCTAAACCATTCCCTCTCCATTGGATATTGCTCGGAATAAGCTTTCCAACAGTATATGGAACTCCTCAAGTGGACCCTAGAATCAGAAGATATGTCCTATTAAAGATGGGGGTTTTGTCACCTTTGAAAGGAGGAAAGAATAAAAAATCGATGATTAGAGGTCCTAGGAGCGATGAGGAAATCATAGGTTTGGGGTAAAACCAATAATCAACAATCATTGATATCACAAATTGGCGATTGGTGGGTCCAGGCAATGACGAGGCAATCAGAGGTTTGGGGTAAAACTAACGATTGGTAGGTCCATATCAGTGATCAGCAGGTCAAACGGACTACTCTTAAGAAGTTGTGGGAGGCATACGCTGATGGTGTTAAAATACCGTGAGGGAAGAAAATAATTTAACAAAGGTTTGCAGTGAAAGACCAAGGGCATGCAGACCCTTTCTCTCTCCTGCAGGGGGCCACGTGGCAAAGCACTATTGGAGCTGATAAAGACACAGTGGCATTGATGTCGATGTGGTATGCTGATTTGGAGTTTTCAAGGTCTTATGGGGGCATATCCGGGTGACACGTGTCACCACTCAAGAAGTGACACGTGGTAGTGATGATGTGACCAAACAATAATTAGCGATCGATGAAACAAGGTATCATTCCATAGTGAAACCTCTAATTGTCATCATACGATAAAGGGGATCCAATAAGGGGGCTGGCCCACGATCACATAAAGAACCAAAGAACCAAGGGCTAAGCACAAAAGGTGGTAAGCGATCGGCAATCGGTGAAACCTGAGATCACATCACTCCAAGTTATGTTCCTGAGTGCAAGTTGCTGATAAGAAACCTTTGATATAAAATCCAAGCCCTAGGTCACAGCCCTCGGTCCTATGATGCAGAAACACTGAAAGGGTATAAATCGTAGGGGACCAAAGGAGATCTTCATTCACAATTTATAAAGCCTGTTTAGTTTTAAAGTCCCCGATCTCTTAGCTCCAATACACTTGTATTAACTATTTCATAGGGCATGTATGGGTCCGATAGTATTCCACAATAAGTTAAGGAGATAGATGAGTTGGCAAAAATGTTTAGAGTCTGTTGTGACTGACATGGGTGATCGCTCCCACTTCTTGAAAGAGAAGAAGCGAAACTGTTAAGACTGAATGTGACAAGGAACTGGCTAAGAGAGCATGAGGCATAATGTAGCAGAAACTCGGTTGGACCAGAGGCCATCAAAGAGAGTGGCATGGAGATATTTCCTACAAGACCATCATTTCAGTTCACTTGTTAATTTTTTTGTTTTTGTTTTGATTGATATTGTTATTCGGTTTTATTTCCAAGAAAAGTATCTTTTTGTTGTAATAATTGGAGGTGACAGAACTAGAATGCCGAGACAACTAGTAATGTAGGTAGCTAGAAGTTATAGCATGAGATATTTTTTAATTTTCATGTTATCCCTCTCCTTATAAAAGGGGGGAAGAAACACTTAGAAAATGTTCTAAATCGTAAAGATTAACTACATGTCATTTCTGAGACTGTATGACTTCAAGACTTGGATATTTCAGAATATTAATGAAATGGTGGTGATTACTACGTTCGAGTACTACATTTTTTCCCTCTCTATTTAAGTTCCATTATGTTCACATTTCCTCTCTGATTTCATGTAATTGTAGCTACCAAAAATATTTCATATGTTTTTACAGATTCATTTGTATTGACTTGTTAATTCACATGTCTGTATATAGCTTTGGGATTATATGTTTAAATTGCACTCCATGAATCATAGCACTAAATCCTCTTTCATCCATTATGTATGTCTTTAACTCAGATAAGTGTAGAATTCTTGAAGTTTCAAGCTCTATATGATGAGTTATTCTATGTCCTTCTCCTATTTCATTTCTTTGTAAAGATAATTAAACTGTAGGTCCTCGAACTACTCAGCCTCCATTAGTTCATACATATATTTCTATGAATTGTATATATGAAAGAGTAATAGAAATACATGGCTTATGTCCTTGGATGAATGAAACAACCCATGTTTTTTACTGTATGTATTTAAATATGTGCATAAAATGTATATGATGTCTCTATTTTCCTGAAAATCATATGAGACACATAAAATATAGATGTTTCCAGGTACTGGTGTTGTAAGTAATCTAAGGCTGTCTCTAGCAGAAAAAATGTAAGTGATCAAAGAATACTACAAATCAAATTAATGGAGATGTAACTAAGAAATAACAATTGATTATATTCATAAAACTGGAGAAAATTCTTACAACCATTTAGACTTGATTGAGGAAGCCCTTTCTACAATCGCCAACCCTTTTCCTTGCAAGACAAGCCTCCCAACCTAATATCAACAACATAAACCTACTTCCAGCAATATGTTTCCAATCTTGAGAACTATAGTGGATTTATAGGCCAAGGATGAGAAGTTATGGATCCATTCTCCAAGGGATGAGATCTACTATTAGTGGAATAGAGTTTCCACAAAAAAAGGGGAGATATTCCATGATGGGAGGGATCAAAAATGAATAGGCACTCATTAGAAGCTTGTTGGTTGGGATAGATGCTAGCAACAATGCTTCTATACTTTACTTTTTATGTTTACGTACTTCAAGTCATGTTCGTAGGTTATAGTGGAAGACAATGTGTACTTCTACAAAGATAATAATGGTCTTCCCTACATATGTGCATGAATCAACTAGGTAACTATGAACATAGCCAAATCAGGGTTTTGTGCCATAGGATCTAGAAATTCCAGTTTCTTTGGGATGATTTAGTTTCAAAATTATGTAGGGTAATGCTCCAGAACATATGTGTGGATAGCAAGAGATCTAAACTGATGGTCATTTTACTAATGTGACAAAACGACATGTAACACTTGGATATGGAATGGCCTAAGACAGTCCCTACATTCATCAAAAACTCTCACTTCTAAGGATTTAATGAAAGATTCATCTCAATGAATTTCTGTAATACTTTACTTAGATTAGAAAGAGCTTCCTGGAAGTCACACCCACAAAGGGTGAAATCATCCATGTATATGTCAACATTGTCATGAACCAAGAGAGAAGGCATGGACCAAGATGGATGAGTTGGAGGGTACCAAGGCTAGAAAGGTGCATTCTGATTTGAATTGTAAGGAAGATATCTGCACCTTGCATTCCCTTTTGATATGGATAAGGGCCTTGGAGCCTCCCCTAGTTGATGAAACAAAGTTGTTCCAAGCCACTCTCTACTTCTTGGTATATAATATTTAATCTTGGAAGAGAGGGAAATTTATCTGTTGCATGGTTTTCCTCACATAAAGGTAAAACCTCTATGGTGTTTAGTGGGAACTCATTTCTTGGATACCTCTTAGTGCATCTAGGGAAAAAGATAGCTAGTGTCCTTTCTGCTTCCTCTTGCTTCTTTTTAATTTGCATAGTGTCCATATACAAGGAAATGGTATGCGAGATTTCACTCCTAAAATATTCCAACATACTCTCGATCTCATGTTTGATGGTTGAGGTGGAGGGAGAAGAGTTAACTAGGCCTTGACTAGACCTTCCCTTCTTCCTAGAAGCCCTCGAATGGTTCTTGAATATTGTCTTGATGTCATCATAGGCCAGCTAGTAAATATCTCCTCCAGAAAGCATATTGAGAATATCCATTACATACTCCATGATCCCTTGAACAAGTACAAGCTTGAGTGATTTAGGATCAAGGGTACAATTATCCCTCCTATAATTAAGAAAAATATCTTCTTATAATATTCTAAGGACTCATTTGACCCTAGGGTAATCCTAAATACTTATTCTTTTGTCTCCTTATACCTACAACAATCCTTGTACTTCTAATTGAAGGCTTACTGCATATGTACCTAGGTAGTGACATTTCCTTTAGGTAGACTCATAAACCAACACAAGGATGCATCTTTAAGGTTGGAGGGAAACAACTTTAGCTTCTGTTTATTAGAGGTACAATTATAGCTCCTACAAACTCAAACATAAATGTGTTAGGGTCGTCAAAGGCAAAGCCATGGAAATGTGGAAGAGCATTAAGGATTATATTCTTCATCCTGACCTCCCCATTGGTCTCTCAAATAGGATAGAACTCAGTTTACCCATTTTCAACCATGTTTTGGATAGGTTATATAGTGTCCTCCTCCCCTATGGGTTCTTCAAATATTTTATTTTTCTCACCTAGATGATTCTTTAAATCCCCTGTGGTCAGAGAGGGAAGTTCACAGTCACCAAAGAAGAGTGATAGTTAACTGTTTGAATGGGCGAGGGTTTTTGGTAGGATTTCCCTTGATTATCCCTACTCCAACAAGGCATGAAAGGACTAGTTTTGTTTTTTGTTTTTGGATCTTTTCAATTTATTTTTTTCAAAATTTCGAAGTCAATAGCATTGGTGCAAAACAAAAGATACAAACATAAAGGAAAGTTCTAATTAGAAACAACACCTACTTGGATACGTCCCAGGCAAAAATGCAAAAAAGTGATGAGCCAAAGTATCACAATAATATTTTTGAGACTCCCAAGGCTACCAACTTTTGTTATTAACCCGGGGTTCATACAAACTTAAGAGGTGCCAACACTGTATGAACAGTAGGTCAAGTTCTACTCATGCCACCTTCAAGAAATGGACCAGATCAGGGTATACAAATACCACACTTTTATCTATCTAAAGGAAGGGAATTGAATGAAACAAAAATTTCTACTCTAACTGTAGGAATGAAAACAATTGCTCTACTTGCAGAAATGGAAATAATTATTCATCAAATGTAAAGTTTAACCCTATTTGTAAGAACTTAAAGGCTATGCTAATTGTAAGAATGAAAAGTACTTGTCTATTTATATAATGTAAACCTTGTGCTATTTTTAAGAATGTAAATCATTAGTCTAATTGCAGAATGTGAAAATTTGCTTTGAAAAGAAGCTAATCCTATGCTAGAACAATGCTTTTAATTGAAAACCTAAGAGCATGAATTCAAAGAAATAGGACTATCCTACTTTGCATTGAAAAATCACCCTCTTAATCATTGTGTTCAAGGTACTTATATGGAGTAACAAGGTTCATATGCATTTCATAAGAAAATCATCATTACCATTCAATTTAAAAATCTGTCTGCTAATTGTAATTGTAGAATTGTATTTGCAGTGAGGAAAAGGTAGGTTCATAGTGATCTTGGCTCCTCCTCAATCATGGACTCAAAGCTTAGGCATCATTATTCAAGCCTAAGAGACAAAAACCAAGATTTTGGAGAAAATCTGGTCAATTTAGGCATTGCAACATTATTGGTACAAGATGCTACAAGATTGCCTTGTTTTGCTACTAGATTTCTTGTGTGAGCATCCCGAGAGTGTAAAAGGTTGTTTTAAGGTGGAAAAAGGTAAGAGTTTATGAGGGACATATGAGGGATTTTCCAAGCCTATTATGTCTCAGAGGCCCATCTTGCACAAAAATAAATCCACACGGTGTCTCTCAAATAACCTAGAAATATGGTCTTGGTTGTAGAATTTTGAGGGTAGTGTGGGATGACAAAGAAGGGGTTGATGATGATAAGGGTAATATAGGATGAGTGTGATAACCTTGAAAGCCACTGATAGTACCTATAAAACAACAACAAATTTTTTCTTGCACTTAAAATGATGATCAAATTGCAGTAAAATAAACTAAGCAAGAAAGGATGACTCAAATTTTATGAGTTCAAACAAAAAATAATTTTATTTTATTAATAACTAATTCACCTTACAAAATGAAACTAACCTACACACATGAAAACTTAAGAAATATGATTTTTAACTCCTAGATTTCATGAACAAAGTATGCGAGAGAAAATGAGCTAAGTCTTAGTGAATTGCAAAGGAAAGAAATTGTATAGTTTTTACTTACTATTGTAGACTCCTCAACCACAATTCCCACAATAGAGGTGGTAATCGGGATTGAAACCACAATTTTCTGGAAAATAAAATTCTACTCAAACAAGGAAGGAAATGGCACTACTAAAATAATGCATAAATAAGATACATAAAGAGTTGGAGCCTCTGTGTTGGGCCCTAACCTAAGGGGACTCAACCATCTACAACAAACTCAGATGTGAAGCAACATTATACCTTTCATTAACATAAAATAGAGTTTCAATACATCATGCAAATAAAAATAGAAATGACAGTCTTGAGCACTTGGCTTTTAGTAGCCCTCCTTGCTCCAAAAATCTGAATCCTAGAGAGCCATTAGGCTTGTTGATTTACACAAAGCTGGTGTAGAAAATCCTATAGATTCACAAGCTCATGCAATTTACTAAAGCACAATCTACTTCTACTTTAACCCAGCGGAAGCCAACAGATCGATGAAAACAACAAGAACAAGAAGAAGATAAATCAACGGCACATAACACAATATGTATATGGGGATAGCCGCTGCTCCAAACCCCACTATATGTATTTCATATATCAGAAATATGAGTGAAGATACAAAGCATGTTCTCACTAGAACAATTTCGCATAAGCATGCTCAACTCTCTTAGCTCACAAGCAAGCTCAAGCTAAATACTTAGCTTATTCTGCAACTCTCCAAGGCCCTATTTCCTTGAGAAATTCCTATGGATGAATAACCCATATTAATGGGAATCTAGTGATTCCAAAAATGCGCAATCCTAACTAGGTCCTATTCCTGATTTCATGCATGATCTATACAACTCAGTAAATCATAAAACTGATAGTACAATGTCCCTGCACTCTAGTCTTTATCTGAACTAACATGCATAAGTTTCTCATGAGGAAATATTCAGTTAACTGGAGTAGCACTAGTGGATGCATTAGTGCACCAACTAACTGCTAGTCCTCTATTAGTTCCAAAAACAATTTAGAACTAATTTAACTGAACTTAACTTAGTAAATCGAGTGATCTAATTTCCAACTCAATTTAAACTCATAATGGATCCATAAAACTTAGGGAGAACATATACATGACTTCAGAAAGACTTCCAACTCAAAATTCCTAAGTTAATTAAGTTATCTTCCAGAATCCTCGCATCCATAATTGTTAGAATCGACATTTTGAGCCATCCACCATGGCTCGTCATCATGATAGATCTATAATTGTGTAGGACAGATCTCGTGGCATTTGAATAAATAGAGGATTAAGCTATGTGGAAAGGGAATGTTGTTAGCTAACCATGCCATTATTTATAATGATAATTTTAAATAATTTTAATTGATTTTTTATTTAATTTTAATTAAATAAATTTAATTAATTTTAAATATTTTTTTTTCAATCAATTTTAATTTATGATATATTATATTCATTTTAATTTTTTATTAATTTTTAATTTTTATTGATTTTTTCTTCCCCAATTATTTTTATTAGATAAATTTTAATTATTTTTCTTCAATTCATTACTTTTGTTTTTAATAATTTTTTTGAATTTCACTTAATTCTAATTAATTTATTTTTATTAGGAATTTTTTTTAAATTTTAAATATTAATTATTCATATTATAATTTAAATTCTGATTTAAGATCCAGTATTATATTAAATTATTTTTTCATAAATTAATGTTTTCATTTAGAACTATTTTATTCCCCTCAAATTTGTATTCATATGATTTTAATATCTTAATATTAAGGATTATGTAGTATAAATACTAATCTTTCATTATTTTGATATTTATTTTATTAAATTTTATTTGAAATCTCTCACTTCTATTTTATTATATATTAATTTTTTTATAATATTTATTAAAAATATAAATTAACGGTAAAGCTAATATTAATATTAATATAATTTTGATTGAGATTATTTTAACTTGTCAGGCCAGGCAGTAGCTCCATTAGGCAAAAAACTGATTCGTATTATTCCATCAGGTATGTCTTTGTTATATACAATAGGGTGTGACAGTTCAGTTCATCTCCTGATGACTGTTCACATTCCTAATTTAATTATTTACATAAATTCATCCAATCATGAAGATTAGGTGTCAACATTCCCCCCCTTAATTTGAAGGGATGTTGGTGAGTCCAAGCATCGTTCTGAATCTTTCAAGCTTTTCTCTTCCAAGCGCTTTGGTGAAGATGTCTGCATTTTGCTCATTTGTGGAACAATGACGGAGATGGATTGTTTTGGCCTCAACATGATGTCGGATCAGATGATATTTAGTATTGATGTGCTTTGTACGATCATGGAACTTTGGGTTCTTGGCCAACTTTATTGCAGAGGTGTTGTCAATCATAAGTGGAGTTGATTGTACTTGTTTTAC
>APFE031630371.1:85797-117361 GCA_000404065.3 Pinus taeda | reverse complement strand
AATAATTTTACTTAATTTTAATTCATAATTTTTAATTTTTAACTTATAAAACCTTATATTTTCAGTTGAAATCTGAATTAAAAAGTTCATATTAGGGTTTGTGATTATTTGGGATGTGAAGTGTAGGGGTAGAAAAGTAAGGTTAGGAATGGAGGTGATAGGTTCAATGAAAAGAGGGGAGGAGGAGATGTTACGAGAGGGCGATCTAGGAGGTTAAAGTAGGAATCCAGTTGTCACTTATTTTCCACCCTTCATCCCGATTGAGGTTGTTACGGTGTTTATAATATTATTCACATAAATTAATATTTGATTAGTGCATTTGTATATGATGTTTGGATTAATTTGTTATATTATTAGATTTTGTATCTCTTCATTATAATATTTAATCGTCCATATATTTGATCATTGGTGTAACATTTCACAGTGACATTGGATAACACAATAAAATAAATTAAAATGTATTTTATTATATATCTATAAGAGTCTCTTTGTCATAATGGGATTGTTATTAGTAATCCCTTGTCTTTAAATTGGGACACTATGTCCATGATTACATTAAAAAAAATCTCTGATCATCATTATTCATCGTAACTAACATCGATGTTTGAACTAATTCCATGACTTGGGCTATTTGAGGAATTTTTTTGTTGATTACACCAATTTCTTTCATCTTCTTGATCTTGTTTCATCTGCAAACATAAAAATAAATTGTAATGAGTCTATCTACATTGGTGAGAATAATGAAAATTGAAATAAATAATATACATCAATGTAAATCGAATAGAAATATACCAAGTCAAGAAGTGAATCATAAATTACGCACATGTCACCAAACCAAATCTCATACATTTTTCAAATAAGTATTGTACTGGCGTAGTTCCATACTTTTTTTCCTGCATGTTTTAAACCCCATTATAAATCATAGATTTAATATAAAGGATTTTTTTTCTATTAATTATAAACTCAAAGAAGTAAAACAACATAGGTACTTACATATTCCACAATTAATTTTTGATATGCCAACATATACTCACAAACCTTATTTAGCCCTATGTTAAACAATTTTTTTGATGGCTCTTCTTTGTATGTTAGCACCTATTTGAAGACATTCAAGGATGTTTGACATAAAACAACTTAAAATATACAAAAATGAAACCTTGAGTTGTTATAAGGAAATGTTAACAATTACCCACAAACTTTGAAATCAACCATTTTTTTCCTTGTCATCCTGTTTTATGTGCTGAATGAGTTCCATCTTTTTTTATTTTCTACAAGAAAATACTTGAAAATTAATATTTAATGCTAAATATTTTTTTATAGGTACATTTGAAGCATTTTGTTGTTAAGATGACTCCTCCGATTATGCAATTATGTCGATTTATTTGACCATCTCCTTATACAATTTTTTTGGGCATTCCCACTAGCATGTTTTTCATATCAGCACGTTGATCATTTTGGATTTTTGTAATCTTCCTAAATAAAGTAATAAACTATTTTTATAATGATATATGAAAACTAAATATAAAAAAATCGATATTAATAAATTAATCGTTTGTAGTAATATATACATATAATTATAGAAAATCATTTTATACAATTAGGAATATTACCTTTTGAATGATTATATTTTTTTGTTGTATGTTTTTTCTATTGCCAGTCTGACATGTCTAATTGACCATTTCTCTGGAAATGCTTCTTGTAATTTAGATATAATTCCGTTCTTAGAATCATTACATTGATTTTTGTATTGTAAGTGGAAATTATGTTTATACGTTCATTCCACTAGATCCCTCATGGTTCTATGAAAAAATTTCCCCTTTCATTAACCTCCAACACCACTCCAGATGAGCAAAGGACCAATTCATTGTCATTTACATATTCTATATTTTTTGTTTTCTTTGAATGACATTGATCTTTTCCTTCATTGTTTATCCCTATAGAACATTAAACATATATAAATTAATATATTTTTTGAAACATGTTATCTAATATTGTTAAGTATACTATTAATGAAAATGCAAAAAAAAAAAAACTCATATTGAATAGTATTTTTTCATTCATTTGATTCATCATTCTGCAATTCTTTTATTAGGCTTTTAGGCTCTTCTGCACTTAGATTAGAAATAATCTTATCGACCTTGTTCATTTTGTGTCTCTTCATGACACACACCAACTAATACATATTAGTTAAACTTACACGTAGTTCAAACACATTAATTTTGTAAAGAATTTACAAAGAACTTGCCTTCTCTGATTTTTTTGGTGTGTTGTCATTATGTCAATCAATATTTTTGTTACTTGGGGCATTCTGAGAAATTGTTTTTTCAATATACAACCTGTATCATTCAATACATAAGCCATTAGATATATTTTACAAATAAATCAAATAAAATTTAACCAAAAAAATCTCTCATAATCAGTGTGTTTATAATATTAAATACACTAGGTGTTTAATTGTTCGTCACCATCATGGAAGATTGATTTTTAAAATTAATTTTAAATTAGGACGATGCAATTTGTAAGGCTAAACACATCGCATTTATTTAATGGTTGTATTAGTAATAGGCGCATCAGTGTGTTATATTACACTAAGAGCAACGATGAACAAACTAAATAGAATCGAAAGTGTTATAATATACTAGTGCATTGTATTATTCGAGTAGCCCTGGTGCATTATATTACAGAGGATGCACCATGAAACCTATAGCCAGTTAAAAAAGAGAAGAGGGATGACAGTGTGATTTTTCAAGCTAAACGCAGTGGAATGATTTAACGATGTTATTAGGAACAAGCACACTAGTGTGTTATATTACACTCAGAGAAATAATGAGCATATTGGATAAAATCCAAAGTGTTGTAATATACTAATTTATTGTGTTACTCATGTAGCGTCGGTGTGTTATATTACATAGGGCGCACTGTGAAACATATATCCATCTTTTAAAAAATCGGAGAGGGTTGCGATTTGTAAGGCTCAACGTACCATAATGATTTAACAGTGCTATTAGGAACAATTGCGTCGGTATGTTATATTACACTAGTAGAAACGATTAATAGACTAGACATAATAAAAAGTATTATATTTTACCAATGCATTGTACTACTCAGGTAGCACTAACGCGTTATGTTAGAGATGGCACACCATGCAACATATATCCGTTTTTAAAAAATAGGAGAGGGTTGACAAGTTTTTAGATCTAAATCAATAAGTGATTACCTTACTTTATATGTCAAACAACCTATCTATAGTAAGTATACAAATCCATTATATTCTAGTAAAAGAAAGACAAGATGTTGATGGGAATGGCTTGAGACCGCTTTGCAACTAGGGTTTCTGTTATTCTCTGCAACGGCGCAGACCGCTTTTCCTCTGCCTCCTCAGATTGACCTCCTACCTAAACTCGACAGCACGCCGTTGGTTTAACCAGCACAGAAATGGTTTCCCCCCAGGAGGGGCTTTAAAGCCCTCCCCCACCTCTAATCGTGAGCCCTTAGCACAAGCACAGACTTTGCCCTCAGGGCCAGAACAGGAAAAGACGGACAATAGAGAGTCCCCTCTGTAAGATAAGACAAACAAATTCACCAATCAGTCAAACAGACACAGCGAGATTCCAGAAAGGAAGATAGAGCAAGAGGAAATGCCTAAGGTCACCTCGAAGACATGCAAACCCATAGCAGCTGAAAGGCCCAAGATAGAACTACCCAGTGATAGAATCAATGGGCGAATCTAGTATATGAAGGATCATGCACTCATTGGAAAATTTATTGGGGTTTGGTCGACAGAAAAAGCCTTGCACGGATGGATCACTGCCAAATGGAAACCCAAGGGTCATATCACCCTGCAGCTAGGACCGAAAGGGTTTTTACTGTGATCTTCATTTGCATTGAACACAGGAATAGAATCATGGATGAAGGGCCCTATTTTTTCAACTCTGCAGGATTGTATTTAAGGGAATGGGTAGCAAGATTCAACCTGGATAAGGAGGACCTCAACTGGGCACCAGTGTGGATCAGGATGTACTCGCTGCCAGAGGAATACTGGGATGAGGATTCGTTCAAAGAAATTGGAAAGGGGCTGGGGGAATATATAAAATCGGCGGAAGAGACGAAGCTGTGCAAATATACATCCTACGCCCGCATTTGTGTCTTCATGTGCCTGGACAAGGCCCCGCTGGATTCGGTAAGTCTCTTCCATGATGACTATGAATGGACTCAATCATTAGATTATGCACATGTACCCTTTCGCTGTCGTAGGTGCCATGCTCATGGGCATCTATTCCGGGACTGCCCGTTAAATGCTAAACCCCAATCCTCTGATCCCTCTGACAAGTAGGCCCAAGATGGCTTCACCAAAGTAGCAAACAGCAAAAGATCACACAACAAATCCTCCACTGGGAAAAAACCCCAGAAGGACGTTGCCTCCTTTCCCTCTACTAGCAACAGCTTTGAGATTCTTGCTAAAACCTCAAAATATCTTCCCCTGAACCCGATGCCCAACCCTTCGCCTATTACCTCACCCGCAATCCCTCCTCCTTTAGGCTCCTCTCCCACTCCTCGCCCCCCCAAAGATGACCTTGGAACCCCTGAGGATGCCAGGAAAAACTCGGAGTGCAAAGCAAATGACATGGATGTTGACGGCTCTCCCAACCATTCCTTAAGCCTAGCAATCACTCCAGAAGTCAATAGCCAGACACAATAGATGGACGAAGAACCGGAGAGCATTGATTTGGGAGGACTTGACATTCTGGAGCTCGAACAAGCTTGCAAAAAGAAGGACTATGACAAGATTCCAGAGCATCAACTCAACACACTAGAAGTTATCATTTCCAGGGCTTACCAGCAACAACAGTTAGGCATTCAACCCGACAGTCATTGGGATGGAGGCTTCCTCCCAAAAGATTCCAAAAAGAGGGGGAGAAGAACAGACCTCCAATGAACAATCGCAATAGGGAAAATCCTGGTTGACTCAGGCATGTATGCTAAGCTAACAAAGTACTACAAGCCCACCACTAGTAGTGAATCATGAAGCTCACTTCATGGAATTTAAGAGGGCTCAACAGCCCAGGGAAACTAAGAATGATAAAAAACATGATAAAGCAGGAGCAGCCACAAATTTGCTTTCTTCAAGAAACGAAATGTAACAGTAGCACTCTTCGAAACATTCTCTCCAAGGCATGGCCAGGTAGTCATTCAATAGCAGTGGACGCTTTGGGTGCCTTAGGCGGGCTAGCTATTGCCTGGAATACGCAAGCGATAACGCTCTCAGATTTTCATGCATCTCACCACATTATTCAGGCCACTTTTCACATAATAGGCACTAACATCCATGGCCATCTTACCAATGTATACTTCCCTCAGGAGGCAGGTAACAAAATAGCTTTACTAAACACTATAGAAGCACTGAATCTCAATAGATTTGATCCTCTTTAGATCATTGGAGGCGATTTCAATATGATCACTAAGCTAGAGGAAAAGCAAGGAGGTTGAGCTAAGTTGGAGTAGGAAAATGGCCACTTCAAATAATTCATCCAAAACAATTCTTTAATTGACCTGCAATTCTGCAATGGCATGCACACTTGGAGCAACCGCAGGACTGGGAGGCAACAAATCGCTTCCAAACTTGACAGATTCCTCATATCTGACAATGCGGTGCATTTGGGAGGTGACATAGCGGTAGCCATTCTCCCATATTCAGGCTCTGATCATTGGCCTATCTCCCTCCAATGGCAAAGACTGGGCAACGCCAACAGGAGACCATTTCGCTTCGAAGCTTTTTGGCTCACCCATCCCGTTTTCAAAGACTTCATCAGATCTACTTGGATCAACTTCCTTCTGGCAGAGGGATCTAAATTTTTTTAGTTTCAACAGAAACTCAAATATCTCAAATCCCAAATCAAGCTTTGGAATCAAGAGACTTTTGGAAATATTTTTCAGGCGCAACAGGACTTAAACAAGGAAATGAAAGAACTCCAGCAACAAATAATCACGGGACGACACAATGACAGGACCTTGGAACAGGAACAAAACATTCACAATCAACTGGAGGAGAGGAGAAAGTAGGAGGAAATATTATGGAAGCAGAAATCCAGGATTAGATGGCTGAAAGAAGGAGAAAGGAACACTAAATTCTTCCATCGAACCACAGTTCAGAGAAGAATGCACAATACTATCACTTTCATCCAAAAGAAAGGAGGGGAAAGAGTAGAAAAGCATGATGAGATTGAGAAAGAGTTTATAAGACACTTCTGGCAAGTTCATCAAGAGCCCCAAATAGATCGACGGTCTGCTATGGAAAAAATCACTCAAAATGTGCCAAAAAATATCACTGAAGAACACAACAAGCTCCTTCTTCGCCCAATTCTGCCATAGGAGGTGGATGCTAAAATGAATCAGCTCAAGGAGGGCAAAGCCCCTGGCCCTGATGGCTTCACTACCACTTTCTTCCACTCCTTCTGGGAGCTGATAAAAGCAGAGGTCTGGCTTGTGGTGGAGGAATTGTGCACTCTTCATTGGCTTCTGCCCTCCCTCAATGCAACTTTCATTGCGCTCATTCCTAAAGAAGAGAGCACCAATACTCTAGATAAATTTCGGCCAATTTCTCTATGCAATGTAATCTACAAGGTGATATCCAAAGTCATAGCCAACAGGTTAAAGCCACTATTGCCCCTGCTCATTTCGCCTGAACAATCTGGCTATGTGGAAGGAAGACAGATCTTGGACGGCATCATCCTTACGCATGAAATCGTACATTCCCTCAAGCATTCCAAACAGGCAGGTATGATTCTCAAGCTTGACCTCTCAAAAGCTTTTGATAAGCTAAGTTGGACATATATGCAAAAAAAGTTATCAACTTTTGGTTTTTCTCCAATGTGGGTTGGCTGGATTCTGAGTCTCATATCTACAACCTTTTTCTCCATCCTCATTAATGGCATCCCATCCCGTCCTTTTAGCCCCTTTAGAGGAAGAAGGCAAGGCAACCCTCTCTCCCCATTCCTCTTTGTACTGATGGTGGAAGGCTTGGGCTGCCATATCAAACAAGCCCTCCTCTCCCAACAGCTCAAAGGTTTATCCATTCACAACTCCCCGGCAATAACTCATCAACAGTTTGTTGATGACAACATTCTTTTTGGTTACCCGTCGGTTCAGGAAGCCTCTCTATTCAAATCCTTGCTAAATGACTTCTCTGATGCTTCAGGAACTAGCATCAACAAGGCTAAATCGCATATTTTTTTCTTCCACACCCCCCCTGTTATTCAGCGTGCCATAGCCCGTATCTTGGGATTCTCCATAGACACTCTCCCTTCTAAATATCTTGGAGCCCCCCTTATTGATTTGGCCATCAAGCATGCCTCTTGGCGTATGCTCCTCGAGAAGCTTGAGTCACGTTTCAATCTATGGACGCACAAATCTCTGAATATAGCTAGTCGATTGGTGCTAATCAAGGTTGTGCTTCAGGCAATGCCGCTTTATCTATTGTCAATCCTTGCAGCACCCAAATGGGTAATTAAAAGAATAAAGGATCTACAGCGCAAATTTCTTTGGGGGACTATAGGTACAAACTGCAAATGGGCCTTGGTAAAATGGACCACCGCGTGTAAGCCCAAAGAAAAAGGGGGTATTGGTCTGAGAGATCCCAGTCATAGCAATGCTATCATGTGCGCAAAAATCTGGTGGCAATGGCTCTCCACCCCCAACAAGCCATGGGCAGCCATTTGGACTACCAAATACGCCAATCATAGACCATAGGAGGAGCTCATCAGATTCACTCCCAATGTAAAAGGTTCACTCATTTGGAATGCAACCAAACAACACTTCTTGTTGATCCAGCAACACAGTTTTTGGGAAGTAAGAAATGGCAGAACAACTCGATTTTGGATGGACGCGTGGAACCAATTTCCAAAGTTCAATGGCATTCTTAGCTAGCCTCCAGGCCACTCCAGGGATGAGTAGCATCAGGAGGAGGTCCGACAGTATTGGACTCAGGAGATAGATCAAGGATACAGACAATGGCAACAAAGTGACAGGATAGTCAGGAACGCGGATCACCAAACTCTGAGGGACCTAGAAAGGGAGCTCTAGAATCGACGAATCAGATACTCCGAAGGCAAGGACATTCTTTGATGGGGTTACTTGCCTAGAGGAACCTTCTCCACCACAGAGGCTTATAAAATCATTTGTACATATCCCTCGCCCTTAGATCCTGTCTGGGGTAGAATATGGTCACCAGGCACCTCGCCCAAAGTCTCACTCTTCCTCTGGTTGGTTGGGCACCGAAAAATCCTCACTTGGGACAAACTCAGGTGAAGAAACTATCATGAACCCTTAATCTGTGTCAACTGCAACTCTCAGGAGGAAACACTTCAGCACCTTTTGGATTCTTGCACCCTAGCCAACCATCTGTGGGAGAAGGCTAGCTTTCAATGTCAAAGAATATGCAGAGTGTTTGACGATATCACCAACTCCATTCGCCAATGGCAACAGAACCCCTACAAAATTGAAGTTCCCAATCAATTATGGAGATTGATTCCTGGGCTCCTCCTCTGGTGCATTTGGAAAGAAAGGAACAAGCGCATATTCAAAGATCAAAGTACTCCACTAGGGATCATCTGGAGCAACTTCTATCTGAATCTCAAAGAGACCTTGGCACTTTGCAGTTGGTTGCCGGATGACTTTCCCACTCTTGCAAATGAGAAGGCCATCTGGGCTAACTAGAACATGCAACTCCCACAGGGAACTCAAAGTCAAGCCCCCTCAGAGAGCATCAACACAAAAAGGGATTCTTGGACCTCCCCTCCAAAGCACACTTTCAAGCTCAACTTTGATGGAGTATCAAAGGGCAACCTTGGAAAAGCAGGATTCGGTGGAATTTTCAGAAATCATGAAGGCTTGCCACTCCTTATTTACTTTGGAAACATAGGATGGGACACCAACAACTCAGCTGAATTGGAGGGTCTTTGGCAAGGACTCCTCCTATCCTGGAAACATAACTTTCATCCCCTGGAAATCGAAGGTGATTCCCTAATCCTCATCAACATGGCCAAACAACTCCTGAACGGGACTCATCCTAGGAAAATTGCCAATAGTTGGAGACTCGAAGCAAGATTGGAGGCTATAGAACATTTGCTTCACAACAATCGAGCAATCATCTTCAATCATGTTAAGAGGGAAGGCAACAAGGTTGCAGACCTTCTAGCCAATTTGGGTGTGGAATCTGAGCACACTTTAATCATAGGAACTCTAGACATAATCCCGAATCATGATCATGAACAGGAATGCAAACTTCTGGTCCAAAAGGATGCTGCCCTCCAGGATGTGGGTGCTTAACCGTCGGATGTAGATGGAAATTAACAGCAATAAGCCATTGCGATCAGATCGCATCGCAATATCGGCGGATCACAGAATGGGGAGACCAAAGGGAAACACCTTAGCATATAGCGATATGCGATTGTGATAAGATCGCATTGCAATATCGCATCGGCAGAAACCAAGGGGCAGAGCCTTCACACCTTCATATGTGTGAGGTGATGCGATGCGCTGCGATGTGATGCGGTGCGATGGTGCGATGTGCGATGGTGCGATGCGATGTGATGACGCGGATTAGATCGCATCGCAATATCGCATCGATAGGTTGTGGCTGCCCAGGTGTTCATTATCTAGTCTTTGTGCTCGTGTTGCTTGGGTTCTGGTTTCCTATTTGGGCTAATCGTCAAGGAACCATCTTACTGTTTCTTTTGTGGGGTCTGAACTTGAGAAGTGATGCCATATTTGAGGTTTCTGCTCTCACTGGACTGGTCTCCCCAATGTTGGGGTAGTCCAGATTTTGTTGATACTCTTCGATACCTTGGTTGAGGCTTTGTCCTCTTTGTATCTTTCTGTACATATTAATAGATTACTTTTACTTAGAAAAAAAAAAGTATACAAATCCATGAAATCTAAAATGCATAAATTAAAAAACCTAATTGTGAAGTGGTAGAGAAAGATAAACCCTAATGTGAAATTTTGCAGAAATAAGCAAGGGTTTAACATAAGTATTGATGTTTTTCTATTTTTTTTTTTTAATTGTGAATAAATCTAACAGAAATTGTAAAATATTTTAAGAGTAAAATTTAATATTCTTTCTATCCAGGGTTTTGAGTGAACCACCTACCTTTGAACTTCCAATCTTTCAACAAATCCAAAATATTTTGTAGCTCTGATATTATCTTATCTTGCAAATGATCTCCTTTTTAGTTAAACCCTAATAGAAATTGTAAAATTAAATAATAAATTTAAAACTTTCTATGAATGTTTTTGCGTGAATCAGCATAACTTTTAGCTTTTGAAATATTTAATACCTTTTCTACTCCAAAGTATTATGTTGTTGCTGCACAATGCTCCTAGTATATCTCTCTTGCAAATCACTCCCTTGGAATTTTGGGTAAAATAATGAAATGGTGAATAAATTTTTACTATTTAAAATACTTTAAGAAATTAAATTTTGAAAAATCAATTGCCACTCATTTTTGAATTAAAAAAAAAAATCACCTTTTTTTTTAATTCAATTTCTCTGCACATTAATGCATTCGATAGTCAAGCACATTGGTGCGTTTATATAAAAAACACACTGACATTTCTGGGATGCCATATTTTTTCAATGCATCGACATGATTCAATTCTTTTTCATTTTCGAAATCCGGATACGATGCGATCACTTTTTTTTAACATAATGGTGCAATCTATATTTAAAAGAGCACCAAGACGGTTGAATTCCTTTTTATTTTCTAATTTCAAGAAACAATTGCATACCAGTGTTGTTTTTAATTTAAATGTACCAATCCATTTTTAAGTAAAAGAGCACTAATATGATAACTTATTTTTTATTTTTTCAAAATATCAGAAATTGGTGTAGGTATTACTTAAATGCCCTGGTGGTCTTATTATTTAAATCGAATGATGTTGTTTATTCTAATTAGCGAACTAGTTGGGTTCAAAAGCTATCTGAAATTTTATTTTCACATAAAATGGCACATTAATCTCAAATTGTCCTTTAGGATGCATTCACATGAATTATAGTAGTTCATAGTATACATTTTCCGCTTAAAGTCCCCTTATTCTTGAAAAATGGTTACAAAGATATATTAAAATTCAGATTGTGTTTATATGGTTCTCGAGATTAATTTTAGATATTCACACGAAATTTTATTTCTGATTTTTCTCAAACATAGGGACAAAAGGTCAATACTATCAAATGGTCAATTCTTTAAATTCCTACTCATTCCATATTGTTGATCAAAGTCCTTTGCGGATTGTCCCTTTCCATGTCGAGTAAGATCGGAATTTCAATAGGAACAAAACAGATTACAGATGTAACTATAAATACAGAGATGTAGTGGAAATAACACTTAATTTCGTTAATAGCAAATACTCAAATATGCTTAGAAACAAAATGGAAATAAGACTAGCTTGGGCGATGGTGGCTTATCTCTGAGAAGAGATGTGACAACTACATGCCTCTGAACTGTGTTACAATGAGTCTTGAGGGCCTATTTATTATTGAGAAGTAATGGAAAACCTCAAACATCCAAAAAACTAACCCTAGGATATGAAATGCCAAACTATGGGCCCCGTTGGGGTAAATTGGAACGTCAACTTCCCAAGGTCGTAACTTTGGCATACAATCTTTGTTTAACGCATATGATATGTTGTTAGAAATATATATCCGATGAATACAACTGTTGATAGTGAATACTGAGTTAAAAACACCATTTAGGGCCTCAAACCGACTCTAGAAGTTCAAGGCTTGAAAAGCTGCCAAAAATAGTAGATTGTACTACAATTAAGGAAACTAAAAGAAACAATGGTGGGGGTCAAAGTGGAATAGGTGGGTGGCCACCAATATCCACCTAAATTAAGTAATTTCATATTTTATTTATATTTTGATTATCTAATTGAATTTATTTATTTTAATCCATGTCAATTTGAATAAAAATGTATGCAAATTACTTGTAGGATCTAAATTCATAATCAAGTTCAGATGCAGAAAATATTACTCCATATTATTTTCAAAAGCATCGAAATATCTTATTAGGAGCTTCATATCGCAAGCAAGTGATAGATGAAAATTGATAGCCACTTCATCCTTCCAATTAGAACATGGCATCTTCTAGCTGCAATCATATATTAACGATGATAATTATTGTTTGGTATACTAAAATTTGAACAAACCAATTACATTGACATGCTTACTAATATCATTGATATTGTACTAATGATGTTTAATATTTTTTGAAATCAAGATTCTAATGATGATGAGAAACCCATCTACCATCGTCTGGTGCATCCCACTACACCATAAAATCGAGAGAAGGTTTCATTAAGAGAAATAATTTGAGAGGAAACATACAAAGAATGGTTGAATTAACAACCTATTCAATTCCCACTATGTCTAGATTCACCAATTATGAATGACTATAGCAATAGTAGTTATTCATCACAAGTTAGCAATGGAGGCAATCAAATGGAGGTTGGTATGGATGATTACTTACAAGATACAACTGCCATGAAGGAAATGTAGTTGGATGCTTTCCAAAATGATGAGCTAGGGGATGATGTTCATTTCACTAATACCTTTTTCGAAAGACTAAAATATCCTTCCACCATTTCTCTCTTTGGACCTAGAAGCAAGTCAAAATCTACTAAGTTGGGTACAATGATGTTGTTGTACAACATGAAAGAAAAGTTTGGCATGTTGAATGCATGTTTCATAGGAATATTGAGGTAATTGGCTTGCATGATCGATCAAGTTCTTTATATTTTGTCACACAATAAAATTTAAAAATGGTCAATTTTATGAATGTTAAATATTGACATTGTATAATTATATTCCCCATCAGCTGCAAGATATTTACAGGTAAGGTTCTTCCGCATGATAAATTCTTGTTGGGTAGCTGCTAAGAGGAAAAGCAGTTGTTGAAAATGTTGGATGTTGAGTACATATCCTATCATGCATGTTTGAATGATTTTATTCTATATAGAGGAGAATATGTAGAAAATTAGATATGTTTGAAATGTGAGAATGACATGTGTCATAATTAAAAAAAATGGGTAAATCACATGGTCCTCCTCATAAGATATTGAGACACATGCCAATAATCATAAGGATTCAAAGACTTTTTTGTTGCAAAAAATTAGTTATGTTTCAAGGATGGGATGCCTCACATAGAAATGACTCAGGAGTTATGTGAATCCCAATATATTCAATAGCCATGAAGCATATAGAGGATACATGGCCTAAAAAGTGAAAGGATGAAGTATGACATCTATTACTCAACATATCCATGGATGGTGTCAACCCATATTCCCTCCAAAAGACCAACTATTCTCTTTGGCCTATAGTAGTGATCAATAACAATATCCCCTGATGGTTGCTCATGAAGAATGAACATCTTATTTTGGCTCTCATAGTCCCTAGTATAAGACAAGTGAAGAGTATGGATGTCTACTTACAACCATTAGTAGATGAGTTTGAGGAATTATGAGAAGGGATACATGTGTATGATGTATCAAGACCCATTACAATAGAGAGGAGTTTTACATTGTATGGCATATGTGCTTACACCATGCATGATTATCTAGGCTTAGGAGTTTGTTATGGTAAATAAAATTCTTATTAATTTGTTTAGTAACAATATTGTTTCACATACATATTTTCATAGTCTCTAACGTATCATCTTGTATACAATAATTTTGTAAGTCTTGTGACAAAATGGTATCATGCATGTAAATTTTGTGGACCTTCTTTGAAGGCTAGGTGATTTGAACACCTTCAAAAGCTAGTGCATGACTACTCTAGGGTATTCGTCCGAGAAGAACAACCTTACAAAAGAACAACGTCCACTTTCAATGGTAAACTAGAGAGAACCCAAAGGCCTACAATAATGACACCAACTAGATGGCTTAGAGCATATGAGATAGAGAAGGAGGAGGAGTTTACAGAAATGTTTGATTCAAATGAGGAGACTATGTTCAATGATCTATGTTTCTTTGACACCTATGTTGAGAAATTTCCCATTGGGATATAAGGAAATATGTCTTTTATCATCTTAAGATTTCTCACTTACTATATCCCATGCATATATCTAAAAATGTTTCATCTTCTTTATGGAGGTACAGATCATCAAAAGAAAGTGACACATTGACTATTAGGAGAGATCTTATTTCTTCAAAAACTAAAAAGAAACATTAGCTAAGACAAGAACCTAGAGGAGAGGTTGGCCCCTCTTGGTCTTTCAAAGAAGCTGATGTCCCATGGATTTCAAAGAAATATGATATTTCTTTGGAAAAGGAAGTTATAATGAGTGTGTGGTTGTCTTATTTATATGGGTGTTCACTATGGCACTACTTCACTGTGGATGATTGTTTTTCAAGATTGAAATTGCATGACTATTTTAACCTTCTAATAATAGGTATGTCAAAAGCGTGACTTTATTTTTTTTTTTTTTATGTAATGGGATATTTTATAATTAATTTTTGTATAATGTATTATTTACTGTGTTGTGTCATTATCCTCTTCTCATGCGTGGGTGTGTGAACCATGACTTCCCCCAAGACCTACAATGTGCCATATCTAAATTATTTTCATTTGTACGTTGGATCACATCAAAGGAGATTCATATGGATAACATTCTATGATGACATCAAGAGATAACTGAGATTGTTTGTATGTTTGAGAAGGAACTACTGATGAGTTTCATGGACTTGCAGATTCATCTTCTAATTCACCTAGTAAATGAGGTTGAATTAGTTGGGGTTGTTTCTTGTCATTGGATGTTCTTCTTAGAGAGGTACATCAAGAAATTGAAACGTTTTGTTTGAAAAATGGAAAAAACCTAGGGGTCTATGGTAGAGGATTATATATCATATAAGTATTTCTATTATGTCAGTGAGTACTTCAAATATAATGAAAACACACCAAGTGTGGTGACTTGGGATGACAAAAGTGATGAAGGCAAAAGAGAAGGGAAAATTCTCGAAATGAATGGAAAGAAGTGCATGATAAAGAGTAAGTGAAAACTTCTCATTTTTCAAATTACTACACAATAACTATGTACATTGAACTTCATATTCATCCATATTTTGATCTCATGCATATTATATATATGTTAGTTTTATTTCATTAGTGAATTCAGACATTGAAGCCATCAACAAATTCATACTTTACAATATGGAAGCGACACAAGTGTGTGTCACATTATACGAAGAGAAGAGGAGGAAATGGGATAGTGACAAAAAATAATTCAAATGGTTGAATGGTAGAACCATGTCTTATCCTGATCATCTAAGAGAAAATATGCCAATGACATGCCCTAAGAATTGGGTTGTGGATCAAGTTCGAGAGAAATACAACACATCTAGTCATTACCCACATGCTGAAGAGGATGCGCTAAACATAAGGGTTGGGTGCAACAACTTGGTAATAAAAATCTCTTTCTATATAGTTTTAAATTCATATTGCACCTTTAAATTATAACATCTATATATATTTTATATTTTTAATTATGTTCAGGTTATTAGAACATGACATTGTGGTTTTTTCAATTTTTTTTAGATGCATTTGTTCTCATTTATGTGGGAATATGGACATCATTTTCTCACAGAGGATGTCGGTGATGGATGCATGACACAAGACTATGGAGTGGAAGTCAAGTTTGACCAATCTAGTCATGCTAGCCACCTCGATCAAAACCTAATGCAGGGAACATTAGGCTACATTGGAAAGATACAAGAGATCATTTAAGTGGACTTCCCTACATTCCAATGTGTTATTTTTAGGTGCAACTGGTGGGACACCTTCGATCATAATAATGTAAAGGAATATCATGATAGTGACTTTATATCTATCATCTCTAGAAAGATGTGGCATGGAGCTAGGGCTCCTTATGTTTTCCCAAAACACTACAACCAGGTTTTTTTTTTTAACCTATATGTGTTAGATAGGGATTGGTGGTTCATATTAAGACATGACCCTAGATCAAAACATGTTTTTGATAACAGCAATGTTATCATGCCAAACACCAAGGAAGATACTCAAGATGATGACAATGGAGAGTGATATGTACTTTTGTATTTCATCATTTACACTATTGTTGTGTATCTTCGTTTTCATTTTTTTCACTAAGTATTTCCTATTGTTGTTTCTCACTCTGCTGGCATCTCTACTACATGATTGGCATATAAAATACATCAGCCTCATACACAAAATACATTTTTTCTATTAAATTAAAAATGCATTTATTAATATGGAAAAATAACTTTCAATTAAAAAAATATCGGTGCACCAAAAACATAGTCATGCACTGGCTTTGATGCTCTGTAAAACAAAAATGTACCATAGACAATGTGCGCATACCTATGACACACCATTGTTGGTTGAAAAAATTAAATTCTCTTAGTGGTACATCATAGGTATGCACATCTGCGTACGTATAACATTTTCTCACCGGGATGGAACGTTCACATTATTGAACTCATCGAGATATCAGTATCTTTTTAAATATTATTTAGGTGGTGCATTTCTGGGGAGGGGAAGAAGAGACAAACCCTAAAAATTCATCTTCTATCTCACTTGCAATAGTTTCTTAAATATTATCCCTTCTTCCATTTCCTCGGTCTTCCAATTTTTGCATTCTTTTATATTATTTGTCCCTCTGCGTGGGAGATGGTGCAATGATGAGACGGACAATTTTAGCGCTTAACTGGGAAATGAGGTTTTGTTTTTGTGGCAGCTTCCAAACATAAATGGAACTACATTTTATTATCGGCAGAGGATATGAGGGCATTGTTCAAGATTTCATATAGAAAAATTTCTAGACAACCGACATTCTCATTTAATGAATTGTTGATCATTCTAAAGCCTTGACATTTTAGAGTAGGATGTGTCGAATCTTTGTATTGTTAGACATGGTGGTATCTCTACATTGAGTGATGAAGTAACAATATTTCTGAGTTTGTTGTGTTTATTGGAATTCACATAAATCCTTTTGAATGGTACAGTGAATGGTATGCCAACCCTTTGTTTAAGACTGTGCACTGTGAAGACTGGTTCATATATTGAGATTAGTGTATGGTGAATGTATTGGTGGCATATAAAGTGTGTTGAGTGATTTTATAAGGTCATGATTTACAAAGTGAAGATTTAAAAAAAAAATCGGTATTATTTATATGGTATGACATTATATGGATTTTGAAGGACTATTAAGGGTTTATACTCTTTATTGATGATAACAAATAAAATTACAAAGACATTAATCCTTTTTTCAAATTAGTTTTAGGCCAAATCATTTTTAAGATGCATTCACTGATATCGATTGTTGGAGTAGTCCTCTCTGGAAAAGTGAATTATCAAGAATGGTCACGGAAGACAAAACACACTCTCATTTCAAATGAGTTGTGGAAAGGAGTTTGTGTAGGAGAAGAAGATAATGAACTAACAAAGGCCACCTTAGATAAGGATATAGCCAGTTGGGAAAACAAGAATAGCAAGGCCTATGTCTTGATTGCAACATATTTGAATTAAGAGGTGAGTCGCCATGTTTCACCATTTTCAAACGCTTTTGAAGCCTTACAAAAGATTAAGGAACTCTATGACTCACACTTTGAACTTGAAGTTGTCCAATTGATGATTAGGTTGTTCAGTCTTGAATTAAAAGATGATGATCCTCTTGCTTTAGAATCAAAAGTAAGATCTTTTATGCATGATATCAAAACCACTTATGTTCAACTAGACATTCCTCTCATAGCGTTTGTGAAGGAACTATATCCCACTTATTCAAATTATCTTGAGTCATTGCAAGCAAGTGGAAACCTGAAGGAGATTACCTTTGACTCCCTTGTGAAGAAGTTTTATGAGAGAGAGAAAGAATTTGGGAAGAATATAACTCCTCAGTATTCTAAAGAAGTTGTGGGTCTTGCACATAGATAGAATAATCATTCTCAAGATTCTTCTAGAGGAAGAGGTGGTCGAAGACAAAGAGGAAGAATAAATTTCAGAGGCAGGGGGGCAGACACTCTTAAGGAAAAAAGTTTGATCTTCATTACATATGTTGCAATAGAGATAGACATGATGCATCTACACGTAATTTTCCTTGGGACATAATTGAGAAGGAAATACATCAAGACAAAAGTAAAACCAATGACAAAGACAAAGGTAAAGCATATGAATCTGCTCACAATGTTGTGGTTAATATTGGAGTAATTGAAGACTTGTTTAATGCTTCACTTGCTTCTTGGAAAAATGATTGGTTTCTTGATTCAAGGTTAAGTCCCTATAATACTAGTATTCCCTTATTGTCATTAGTGTAGTCTCCTTATTGCTATTGTTGTTCCCACATAGTCCCCATATTGTTATTGTTTTCCCCCATAGAAGCCCACTATTTTTATTGTTGTGGCCTTACATTATTATTGTTATGTCGGGTCTCATTATATTATGTCCCTTTAGACTCCTATAGATAGAAAGGAGGTTTTTTCATTTGAACCATCTAAGAATTATTCATTTGTTTAATATAAAGGAGGTTTCCCCCTTGAAGAGGGTGATTTTGAATTCATTGATCTATATTTTCTTCTATTTTGTGAGTTGATTGCATAACATTATGAGAGCTTTGGATTCTAGTGCTTCGCTGCTTCAAACAGGTCATCATAGAAGTTTCACTATAATGTTTTTTCTACAAAGAGTTAGAAGTGTAAATTAAAACCCATTTGAGCCGAAGTCCTTTTGAACCTAGTGGACAAATTTCAGATCTTGGTTCACTATACTTTTAGAGATATGATCAAAGGAAATTAGGGTTTTTGCAGGATCCTGAATTCCATCGCAAACAGGTGACCTTGTGAAAATCATCATAACATTCTTTTTGAGCATCAGATTCAAATTTTGTAAAATGTGACAGAACGAGAATGGACTTTAGTTTGCAATATGATAATGCAACAATAAAAAGTATGTAGACATAGCACATATGGGATGTATTTTTAGGGTTTGTCTCTTATTTTGTTACATTTTCTATATTAGGTTTCATTATTCCATATCAACAAGATATTAGTGAAACATCATCATTCAAAATTGGAATGCATCAAATTAATATAAAAAAATATCAAAAGGGTTTTATCTATGATGTTTTCCTTGTAATTTTCATTACATTTTAGGGTTTGAAAGTGATTCCTTGTAAGTTTCTCTAAAGGTCTTGTTGTCGATCAGGGATTTCTTTTTATTTTCTGTTGTTTAATTGTTGGACTTTCAATGCCAAGAAAAACTATAAACATGTGCCATTTGCATTGATATTAGAAAATACTCGTCTTGGTGTTAATTTAGTGACTGCGTGAATTGGTGTATCTTTATTCAAGCCAACCAACACAACCAAACACTTTTTCATATATGTTGCCAGGAAACAAAATTGATGTGGATGGGGGAAAAATAGTGGTAATTATTGGAAATTAGCATATCCTATCATCTTGATTTGTCACTATTGCAAATAATTACTACTTGTAATGCATTTTAGGAACCCCACATTTTAGGAACCCGACATTTGTGGTAATGATTAACAGGCATTTGCTTTAGTTTCAAATAGAATCGGTGATGCATTTTTGTTTCCTGTTTAGATGTGTAAAATAAAGATCTATTTTTATGTATTTGTATCTAAATTATTTAACGTAGACATGTCTTTATCATTGTGAACATGATGTAATATTATCTATAAGAAATGTGAAAAACATGAATTTTAGTGAATATCTAGTGATAATTTAATTTGTATTATTTAAATCATATTACTATTAAAAATACTTAAATTTAAACCAATACAATAACAAATAAAGAACCAAAATAGCATCAAAATGTTATATCTTTATTATTAGAAAAAAGTTCACTTGTAGAAATTCCAATAGAGAAAATCCCCAACTACAAGTAACTTGATCACAAACCGTATTTTACATTTATTTATCGTCATCTTTAGATAGAGAAGTTTTTAATTTAAATTGGTAAGAGTTGCTATAAAGATTAAATTTAAATTGCTTGAAAATCTCTTAACTTTAGTAATAAATTTTTTTTTTAAATATAATTTTTCAAATTGTAATTTAGATCTAAACTAATTGTGCCGAGAGGGTACTCTACTACTCAATATGCTAGAGATATTGTCACATAACTTTAATAATTAAAAATAGAAAAATAATAATTTAAATTAACAAATTAAAAGTTGTAATAAGAAAACAAATTAATGTCGGCCATAATTATAGTCTTTCAATTTACACCTTAATCTTATATAACTTTATATAGAGATATAATGTAACCAAAATTGAAAAACAATAATATAGATTTTATTATGAGGAAGATATTTAATGAGTAAAAAAAATATAATTTACTTTTTACAAGGAAAAGATGTAATTTTTTTCACATGACAAGAAATAGCATTATTGATATTCCATTACTTCTAATTCATTCTATGTTCCATTTACATGTTATATTTATAACAAAATATATTTCACTGACAATCATAAGTAAAATATTTCGATGTCCATATAAATAGCATAATTTTATAGATACTTTATATAGAGAAAAATAAAGTTAAATTGAAAATTTTCTTATATTTTCACTTTAGTCAGAAAGATTGAGAGAATTCTTATTCCATTAATAGTTTCTTTCTAATTCAATGTATGAGGGATATTTGTAAAATTTTCAATGTTTTATATATGGATGTGATATGTAATATTTTAGGAAATAATTAATAATAATAAAAAATTAAATGTATACATACATAAAAAATAATGAGAGAGCATATTTTTAACATTTTTATATGAATTATAAATAAAATATTTCAATGTCAACTATAACTATATATATATATATATATATATATATATATATATATATATATATATATATATATATATATATATATATATATATATATATATATATATATATATATATATATATATATATATTATATATATATATATTATATACCCACTTGCCTAGATCCACCAAGCACTTAAAGGGATCAAATTCGTTTTCACTCAAAAATATGTTTGCATCTCAGGAGATTTGAATAATTTATTATTAATAATATTTAATATTGAAAATTGACTGAGTTACACTCTTTTCATCTTTTTAAGAAACTAACTAAATTATTTTACTAATTAAGTTATATTAATATCAATGAACTATGTAACCCAATAAAAATATATTTATCGTAATTTTACAATCATAATTTCAACCATACTAAAATTTGTAATTTATAAAAATATCTTTGCATATTTTTTTTAATTTAAGTCATTGTACATGTAATTTCATATATAAAAGTTTGATATAAATTCACCAATGCATAATTTACAATAAACATTATTTCATAAAAATAAACATCATGACGATAATCATCTAACAAACATAAATATGATCTAAGATACACATTCAAAATCACTACCATTGTATAATTATATCAACTTTTAGTAGCACATATAAATGTCATTAGCGAGCACACAAATCTAATAATATAACAGAGCATCATTATCGTGATCACATCTAACAAAACAAAAATATTGTAAACTAACATCATCGCCACACACATCCTCAAATTAATATAAATCTCATGTCAAATCATTGCTTTCATGTACACATCTATCTACAAGAACATTGAATAAACATATCTAACATGACCTAACAATATAAACATCAAAACCAACATATATAATTAGTAATAAACATGAACAAAAAATGAAATATATATATATATATATATATATATATATATATATATATATAAGTCAAATAAGTGCAATCAAATATTTGATACAACAGATGTAGTAGTTCTTGCAGCCTGGTCTATAGTTGAAGATGATGGATGGTCAACTACTGCCTAATCAAGTATGTATGTCAAAGTCAGTTGAGGTGGAGGACTAAGAGGTGGCTAGTCTATAGTAGAACATGGCTGGTCTGCAAGAGAAGGTGGTTTATCTACTCTGTCAAGAGAAACAGATGCCACATCTTTTAGCTCTGACATCTCATCATTAAGCGACTAATGAGAAAGTGTGCTACCAGAAGGATCACTGACACTCTGATGGTCATGATCCAATGGGGTGGCACACTAGAAGCATCATGATCACCATCCTCATCCTCATCATCATCATCATTATCACCATCCTCATCATCATCATCATCATCATCATCAACATGACCATGCTCATCTGATGGATGTGTTGCTGCATGATGCCCTACAACCCTCATTGTTTTCAGTAAAGTACTATCTCCAGAACATGTCACATGAGAGACATCAAATCCTACAGATAGTCCATGTAGAGATCCACAAATATTGGATTTGCGTTGATATCGGGAAGCCTTGTAGGACAAACTCCCTACCGAAACAAAACTCTAGCTAATCTATCAGAGTATTCCATCTGAAATTTCATAGCAGTCCTCCACCCCCAAACATCCATGCCTGCTTGAGGATGGGCCTCACCCATCTCCTCATCTCTTCCATCTGGCAGTGGGGGAGTAGGCATGTCCGCATCATATGAGTCGATTTCTACAATGTTAAAATGTGCAACTAGGGTCAAATTCCACCCTAGTCAGCTCATATAATGAAGATGATGATTGCATTGAATTTGTATTTTTGAGAGTACCAAAATCAACCTAAATATTACCTCATTTGGACAAGAATAAGTTGGATTTTGAATTTATGTAGCCACACATGCACATTTGGACACGTCATCCTCAACATCAAATGGAAATCAAATGGACACCCATGGAAGCCTATAAATACAAGTGACCTCAAGCTCATTTGAACATCATCATCAAGCATCTTCTTCTTCTCTTCTTTCATTGATTAGTTCACACAAGTCTGATGAAGGAAGCTCGCAAAAGGTCTGAAATTATAGGTGTGAGGCTCACACAAGTTTAGGGTTTCTGTTTTCTAGTCGCACACTTGATACAAGATCGATCCTACCATAGTCACTCGCTTTCAGGGCTTAAGGGAGCATTTGGGAAGCCACATTTTATCACATGCAAACTTGATGAGTGTGACTAGGGCTCTAAGCTAGGTTTTGACTCTTGACCACAAATGACTGAAGGCTTGAAGGTTTCTCTCTATTGTAAAGTGATCCTGGAAGTTTGTTTCTAATTTGTATTGGGCAAATCTTTGCTAGATGATTTTTTATTAGGCTCATTGTACTCTCTGCTGAAATTTTTTATGTTAATATAATAAGAAGAAGTTTTGAATGGGTGTTTCCCCCTAATGGGGTTTCTTCCCTGCTCTTTGACTAACCTGGTGACTCTTGTGATTGTGTTATTGCCTCCTTTGTCATTGCAATTTGTTTCTACCTTCAATTACTATTTATGGTTGGAAAAATTGTTAATAATTAGAGTAATTGCTAGTTGAATAATTTAATTGGGCTAAAGTAATTGAAACAACATAGAACAATCTGAAATATTAACATGATATTAGATCTAAGGTGAAGTACAAGCCCAAAAGGAGATAAGCATTGAAGCAATCATATTTGGAAAGTTGAAAGATCCAATCTAGTCAAGTCAATATGTCTTCCTTTTTCAAGGAAAATGAAAATTTGGGTTACTCGTCTAATTTTGTTGCATGGAAAGTGAGGTTGGAGATCATAGCTTACAATAATGATGTTTTGGACTGCATTCAAGGAAAGGTATTGAGCCTCTAGAGAATGCTTTTGTTGCTGCGATGAACAAGTAAAAGAAAGGTAAGTTAAAAGCAAAGAAAATTATAGTTGATGGTTTACAATATAACCTACTTGCATATGTCAAAATTTTGAGAAGGTCTAAATATATCTATGATAAGATATCCAACAAGTATGAAATCAACAATTTGAATGAAATCATCTCATTGAAAGATCAACCCAAAGACACAAATTAAACAAGGGAGATTTTGTGCAATCCTACATTATGAGGATATCTTGTCTTAGAGACCAATTGCAATGAGTTGGGGAAATTGTGTTTGAAAAATAATTGGTGATTGTAACTCTAAGAGGTCTCCCTCCTATTTCGGAAACCTTCATCACTACTATAAGCAACAAAAATCTCCTCCCATCATTTGATGAAACTATTGGAAATCTTACTCAAGAAGAATCAACGATGATATAAAGAGGAAGGATTCAAAAGCATGAAGAAGGAGAGCCCGCTGCATTCATCACTCATGAAAAGAAGAAGAATAAAGGAAAATGAGGTCCATAAAATTAAAGAAAGCCTCATCCTTTAAATCCAAGTACAAGAAAGGAATGCATGCACATTGAATGTTACAATTGTCATAAGAAAGGTCACTATGCTTGAGATTGGTCCGAGAAGAGAAGTGGACCATGCTACAATACTAGAAGCAACAAAAACGGGTTCAATAATCAAAGAAGAAGATATGATCAAAGAAATTTTCACAGTGGAAGAGATGAAATAAGAAGAAGATATTCTCCAAGTGACCATGAATAAGATCATCGTTCTCAAAAGAAGTCAAGATGCTCCAGGTATGGAAGTAATGTTGTCAAGCAATCTGAATATATTCCAATTTCTACTCTTCCTCTTCTCCAAATTCGTGGGATAATTGGTTTGTTGATAGTGGGGCCACTCATCACTTCTATGTTTATAAGGAATTTCTCTCTAATTTGGTGGAGAGGGAGTCAAATTTGAAAATAATTCCTGGAGATAACTCTACTCAATCCATTAAAGGTTTTGGGTCCATCAAATTTCATTTGAAATCAGAAGAATCTACTTTTCTCCATGATGTGATGTATGTGTCAAGGTTAAAGAAGAATTTGGTACAAGTATCCTATTTGGAAGACAAAGGGATGAGGTTTTCCTTCATCAGGGGAAAGGTTCTTACTTGGCTTCTTGGATCACCTATGATAGATGCATTCACATCATCCAGATATGAAGGACTCTAAAGGGTTACTAGAAGACAACTTCTAGTATTGGTCCATGATACTAATCATCTGAGCGAGATATGGCACTGAAGATTGAACCATCTACATTATTATGCTCTTTCAAAATTGGATAAATTGGTCTCAAGGATTCTAATGGTCAAGCCCAACATGATGGATTATGTCAAGGGTGTGCCAGTGGGAAGAAGAAAATGGGACCATTCCCCTCTAGTGAAAATAATACACATGACATCCTCCATCTCATTCATTCCAACTTGGGTGGTCCAATGCCTATACACTCTCTTAGTGGCCATCTTATTATATCACCTACATTGATGACTTTTCATGAAATTCATGGATATATTATTTGAAGCACAAGGATGAAGCCTTCAAAATGTTCAAGGAGTTCAAATATTTCATAGAAAAACAAACATGGAAGAAAATCAAGATAACTAGGTCTGAAAATGGTGGAGAGTACACTTAAAATGAATTCATTTATTTTTGCAACAAGGAAGGTATCAAGAAGGAAATGATTGTGCCCTATACTCTCAAACAAAATGGAGTAGTTGAAAGGAAGAAAAAGTATATTGTAGAAGCCACTCGTGCCATGCTCCATGACCAAAAGGTGTCAAAGTTCCTTTCGGGAGAAGCAACAAATTTTGTTGTATATGTTCAAAACATGTTGCCTCATCAAGCATTGGAAACAAGATCCCTGAAGAAGTGTTCACGGGTGTTAATCTCGAATGTTAGCCATCGCTGTATTTTTGGCTGCCCCACATGCTTTCATGTGCCGAAGGACAAAACAAACAAGCTGGAAGCCACAGGAATAAAAGCTACGTTTGTTGGATATTGTGAAAATTCTAAGGCATTTAGAATATATATTCCGAGTCAAATAAATGTTGAAATTAGAAGGGATGTTACATTCAATGAAGATATTTCCCATGGAAAGGCATGGGACCTTCCTCTGCCTCCTCCTCCTCCTGAGAAGAATTATGATATGGATATTTTGGATGGCCCTTTCGTGCTTGAATCTGATATATATATTATTGATGATCCCATAGAGCCCATGGATCCCTTAGATCCTCCTCCATGTGATCCCCCCACTAGGAAGAACCCACTTTGGCTTTGAGACACTTTACAGGATGATGAGAAACATGTTCCCATTCGAAGATCATTTAGAGGAAGGAAGAATCCATGTAGGTATGAGGGATATGTTGTAGCCATGAGCACTATGATTCAAGCCAAACCTCTCATAGTTGAAGAATACATGAAAGAACAAGTTTGGAAGGATATTATGGTTGAAGAATATGAATGGATTATGAAGAATGATGTGTGGGGTGTTGTGTTGAGACTGAAAAGGAAATCTATGGTGACCATGAAGTAGATATTTAAGATCAAACATGGAGTTGATGGTAGGATTGAGAAATACAAGGCAATGTTTGTGGCTCGAGGTTTCTCCCAGAAGGAGGGAGAATATTATGATGATATATTTGCACCTGTGGCTCGATATACAACTATTCGTTTGATATTTTCCCTTTCTCCAAGTGAACGATGAACCCTTCTTTAGACGGACATGAAGATTGCATTGAAGTGCCTAATAAGAAACCATAGGGATTTAAAGTAGAGGATCGAAAGACAAATGTTTGTAGATTGAAGAAGGCATTGTATGGTTTAAAGTAGGTGCCCAGAGCATGGTACGTCTGTGTAGATAGTTATTTGGTGAAGTTTCGATTCACAAGAAGAAATGGCAATCCCAACCTCTACTTCAAGGTAGTCCAAGGTATTCAATTGATTTTGGTTTTATATGTTGATGATATATTCTTTCCAGGTAGTGAGCCTTTGATGATCAAGTGTAACAGGGAGCTAGTCTATGAATTCGAGTTGAAGGACCTTGGACTCAAGCATTACTTTCTAAGCCTTGAGGTGTGGCAAAGGCCTAGAGGGATTTTCCTTTCAAAAGGAAAATATGTTGTGAAGTTACTAAAAATATTTGGAATGACAGAAGGAAAGTCCCTACCAACACCGATGTAAATGAACTCCAAGAAGTTATGTGGAGAAGCTGCAGGACCCAATTTGGCGAATCCATATGAGTATAGGCAGTTAATTTAGGCTCTGGTGTTCCTTGTAAATAGCCATCCAAACATATACTATGCAGTGAAGACATTGATTCAATTCATGAATGAGCCTCTCCATACAAATTGGATTGTTTCCAAACACATTTTGAGAAATTTTCATGGGATGATCACACTTGGTCTGAGATACTCTGTCGGAAATTTTCAACTTCATGGTTACACCAATGCTGACTAGGCAGGAAATGTCATAGACAGAAAGAGTATGTTTGGATGTCATTTTTTCCTTAGATCTGCCATGATATCTTGGATGAGAAGGAAGAAGAAGTGTGTAGCATTAAGTATCATAGAGGCAAAATATATTGTCACTAGCATGGGTAGTTGTGAAGTAGTTTGGTTGTGGAATCTCTTTGGAGAGCTATTTGAGTAGGCCCTAGACACTATAGTGATATATTACGATAGCAAGAGTGGGATTCGTCTGGAATAGAATCTTGTAGTTCATGACAAGTCCAAGGATATAGAGATTCAGTATCACTTCCATTCGAGACATTGTGTAGAGAGATCTCCATCACCTATCGACAGATGAGAAAATTGAAAATATTGTCACCAAGGATTTACCAAAAGGGAAGTTCTTGGTATTCATAGAGAATCTTGGACTGATGGATGTGACCCCTCTTGATAAGAGGCATTTTTTGTCAAGGACACTAAGCCAACTCTTCTCCCCCTGTTTGAGCTCCTAGGATGTGGAATTAAGATAGAGGCTTCCTAGGGTTGAGGGATCTCTAGAAAATAGTGTTTCACCCCTATCTATTACCCATAGGGTCATAGTAGTATCTTACCCTATCTTGGTCTTTGCAGAGTATACCCCAATTGGAATCATACCCACAAGTTGGGCTTGTTGGGATTGTGCCTCCCCTTCTATCCAATGGGTTGAGGATGCTTGGGGGTGTGTGATACTTACCTTTTGGTAAGTCCGACATCTCTCCCAAGCTCAGATTATGATGTAGGTGTTCTACCACATGAATCTTGAGGGTCATTGTTGGGAAGATCAGTAGGAAATAATATCATTTGAGTAGTATCTCCCCTACATCACCTATTTCTTGATATGGGGTTAGATATATTTAGCTCCCCCATGAGATTTTGGGTTGAGTAATAACACCCTGATGTGGTTTTAGATCGAGATATGTTCTCTGACGAGATAAAGGGTGGTATACTTGTCTCCCCGATGATTCTTATTCTTTTAGATTTGATAATGTTTTAGTAGATATAGTTGAATAGAGATGGACATGACATGATGATTTGATGAACTTTGGACAAATATTGGCATGTGGAATTCTTCCTAGTCGAGAGGAGTGTTAAATTGTGAAACTAGAGTCATATTTCACCTTGGTCAACTCATATAATGAAGATGATGATTGCATTGAATTCCTATTTTCGAGAGGACTAAAATCAACCTAAAGATCACCTCATTTGGACAATAAGAAGTTGGATTTTGAATTTATCTATCCACACATGCACATTTGGACAGGTCGACCTCAACATCAAATGCAAATCGAATGGACATATGTGGAAGCCTATAAATACAAGTGACCTCAAGATCATTTGGACATCATCATCAAGCATATTATTCTTCTCTTATTTCATTAATTGTTTCGCATAGGTCTGATAGAGGAAACTCACACAAGGTATGAAATTATAGGTTTAAGGCTCGCATGAGTTTAGGGTTTCTATTTCCTAGTCGCATGCTTGATACAGGACCGATCCAACCATAGTCGCTCACTTGGAAGGCTTAAGGGAGCAATTGGGAAGCCATAGTCACTCTCATGACAACGTGATGAGTGTGACTACGGCTCTAAGCTAGGGTTTGACTCTTGATCATAGATGACCAAAGGATGGAAGGTTTCTACCTGTTGTCAAGTGATCTTGGAAGTTTGTTTATGATTTTTATTGGGTAAATATATGTTGGATGATTTTTTATTGGGCTCATTGTACTCTCTGCTAAAACATTTTATGATAATCTAATAAGAATAATATTTGAAAGGGTTTTCCCCCCTAGTGGGGGTTTTTCCCTTGTCTTTGACCAATCTAGTGTCTCTTGTAGTTGTGCTATTGTTTCCTTTATCATAGCATTTATTGTTCTATCTTCAATTAATGTTTATGGTTGGAAACATTGTTAATAATTGGAATGATTTCTAATTGAAGAATTGAATTGGGCTAAAGTAATTGAAACAACATACAAAAATATGAAAAATCAACATACAAAATATATAGTACACAAAAATAATTAAATAATTTAATAAAAAAAGTTAAAGAATGTGTTAAAATTAATTTTATTCTAATTCATTAAAATAAGAAAATGAAAATAGATTAATTTAAATAAAACTAATATTACCTCTATCATCTAGAGGCTCAGCTGCTATGAAGAAGATGTTGGAACACCCTCTCCAATCACTCCCCGCATACAGATATGCAAACATGACAAACACATGGTAATCCACACTAGTAAGTAGTTCTAGTGCCTCATTTGAAATCCTGGCTAGAAACTATGGCATGCCCCTCTTTGGAATCATCTTCCTACACATGTGCATCCAGGCCTCAGTGATTGCCCCAAGAGGGTGATGATCAAATGTAGGCCTTGTCTCTAGAAACCTTTCAAAAAATAAAAATAAAACTTGAAATCAAAAGGGAAGGTCTCCCTCCCTATCTCGATAATGCATGACATTTATCTAAAGTCGTGCATAATTGCCTCAAAACAATGGGAGACTGTTTGATGAATTGTGGTACCTGAATCAAAGAATAAACTTAATTCAAAAGAGGGAAATTAATGCACTACCCATAACCACAAGAACATGCAATGGTGTTGGCTAATAATGAGAGGCACCTAGCCTCCTCTGTAGCAAAAGAAGAAATCAATATTTTTCCGACATGAAAATCTAATGGACGGATCGCATGAGGCTTGACACAGTTGACTCTCAGTGACAACACGATGGGGGAAATAAGAGAACTAGGGAAAATACTCCCCTCTCTTGGATAGGCCAGTGATAAAGTATATTTCATCCCTAGTGGGCCTATACCACAAGTCAAGACCAACACAGAAATCATGCTCCTGGATATTCCATCGGCATATCAGATGCACCAATAAGACAGAACGCGCCTTCTGGGATGTACCCTCCTCATAGTTATTAAGGAGACCTACATTCCTCAAGAGAGCTCAGGTTGCTATAGTAATAGGGCAAGGGAATAAATCCCCCTCCCTCTCTTAGGCCTGCCATGGTTAAACCATATTATATGGGTTTGCCTATTTCTCCCTATGCTAACATCTTTACTGCATGATTGACATATAAAATACATGAGCCTAATTCATAAAAAATATTTTTTTCTATTAAATGAGACATGTATTTATAACTATGGAAACATAACTTTCAATTTAAAAAAATAAATAAAAAAATACTAATGCACTCAAAACATAGTCATGCAACATAGTCGATGCAATTTCAACTACAACCAAACTAGTAACAGTGTGCACATAAGTATGACATATGGTGGGTGTTTTAGAAATTTAACTTTTCATATAAGTATGAAATAATTATGCGTTGATGCGGATATATAACCTATTAGCACCAATACGGTAAATTCAGGTCATCGAACACATCGAGATATACAAATATTTTTAAATATTTATATGCGGTGTGTTTGGTAAATATAAATGCACCAGGAATAATGCACCGATGTACAATCTGTTGCATCTTTCTTGATGCATTTATATTTACAAAACACACATCCATAATGGTGGTGTTTTATGTTCACGCACCAAAACACAATGCACCCTATAAGTTTACGGGGCGCACTGCTCGTGGTACAAGCCGAACATATCAAGCACATCGCATGTCAATTTTTGTTTTTTTGCAAAACCAATGAGAAATTCAACCTAATTTTCAATTCTAATCCACTAAAAACTTAAATTATAAAGAAACATAGACACTGCCTGGACATTTGGTCGTCAGGGAGGCATTTTGGACGTGTAATGAAGAAAAATAAATTTTCACGCCATTTGAAAAAAATGGAAACTCAAACAATGAGCATGGTACTAAAAGTTGGTGAGAAAGAGAAGCACCAACGTTAGGGCGCTTGCATGTGGAAAGATTCACACCAGTGCTTCAAAGATCTCCTGCATTATAGATGGTAAAAACGAAAATTACGTCCATGAGGGTTTTTTTTAGTTAACCCTGCTCCAATGTGTTTTGTGAAGTGCACCAGGGCAGGATTTATCCAAAAGCACTATGTTTTTCTAAATTTTAAATTATCCTGATGCTTTATTGATATTCCCTGGGGTTTTATGTTACTGGTAACACACCGGTGTTGTGGTTTTACAATAGCACCGGTCCCTTTTAAGAAATTAAAAGCTGTCTATCAATACACTTTATAAGATGCCTGAGGCATTGTTATACATTTACTGCACCAGTGTTGAAGAAAGCGTAACTAGGTTTGATCTTCATAAATGTAATTTTGATCTTTGTATTTATAAAAGAAAAGAAATATTATTTGTGGTATATTTATCAATGAGTTTCTTGATCATTGAAATAGGTATAGCACATGTCAAAGTGTTATAG